>JAAGKR010010134.1:0-23911 GCA_011419295.1 Clarias macrocephalus
TGGTAGGACCTCCGGTCAACACTCACACATGGAACAACCAATTAGCCAAATCTGCATGTCTTTGAACTGTGGGAGGAAACCCACCAACATGCAAACTCCATACACACAGACCAAACGCAGGAGTCAAGCCCAGGACCAGGAGGTGCAAGGTGAGGTGACAGTGCTAACCACTAATCCACTGTGCTGCCATAAGAATATTTACATACATGTTTATGTATGTACATTTTACACTCTGTTAAATGACAGAAGGCATAATACAAAACATGGTGATGTATTGTGTGTATTTTAAAATCAAATCAAATATGATAATAATCAAATAAAACAAAAATTCAAAAGCATTTGTAAATCTTTTTCGCTCTCGCTCTCTCTCTGAATTACAACCCCCAACATGACATGAGCTGAACAGAAGGTGATGATTGTCTGCGTGGTCTCAAGGTAGGCACAAGGTTCAGATTAAATGTAGTAAAAGAGTCCAAAAGGGTACAGAGAGTACAGAGGCTTTCTATAGACACTAAAGTGTTGCGTAATAACACTGTTTCTTGTTTTTTTTCTTTTCTTTCCCACTAATCAGAAATCCCAAGCATGTGACTCCTAGAATGTGGCTAATGACCATACACTTGAGGCAACATGCTAACCTAATAATACAGAAAACCCAATGGAAAAACATTTATGACTGCAACTCAGTTAGCCTGTGGGAGTTTTTTGATGGATGTGTAAATTAGGGAATTTCTGTCCAAAGGTGGTGTACTGTAAATAGATTAATTTGACATTTGCAGTGTAATCGTTTGCACCGATTTATATTGTATGATTTGACATAAAAACTTGTTCATACCATAAGAAATGTTACTATGTTAATCTATAGCACATCCCATAATATACCATAGTATTACTGGGGTAATTCAGATATGATCATGGTAGCCACAATATGACTTTATAGAGTACCAGAATAGATACTGTGGCACTGGTATGAATTATAGTACAGTATTTACTATCATACTTTGGTGAATAGCATCTTACTTATTCGGTGCTACAGTGGCTACCAAAGTGCAGCAGGTATCTAATATGGTATGTTTGTACATACTGTACCATATTACTGTAGATATGTTCGCACCTACTGTACTACTGCTACAGTATGGTATAGTAAAGGCAGTAACATATTATTGTATGTAATATAAAGAGGCTCAATATACAATGCAGTATTTCATTAATGTTACATAAATGCAGTTGTACCCTATTGGATATATATATATAAAACTCTAATTAAGCATTAACATATATAAAACATAGCATATATTGACAGGATTCTGGAATATGTTCCAAAGTTCCATACTATAGTACATGGTAACGCTTGTACCATACTATAATACATGGTAGACTTTTTCACTATACCATAATATGTTTACCATTATACCAAAGTATTGTTTGTACCAAATATGTCCAATTTGTCCAGTCCAGTGTGAGGCATCCACAGTTGGTGATTATTTGGGCTGTCAAGTCCTCTGCTGGTGTTGGTCCACTGTGCTTTTTTTTTAAAGTCCAAAGTCAACACAGCTGTCTAAGAAGAAGATTTTAGAGCACTTCATCCTTGCGTTTGTTGACAAGTTTTATGCACATGCTCAGTGAACATTACAAAAACTGCTGTACCACCTACTGGTTTGCTGATTATGATATTACTGTGCTTGATTGGCCAGTCAACTCACCTGACCTGAATTCTATAGACAATCTAGGGATTATTGTTAAGAGGGAGATGAGAAAAACCCAACACACCAATACAGATGAGCTAAAGGCTGCTATCAAAGCAATCTAGTCTTCAATAACACCTCAGCAGTGCGAGTGGCTGATCGCCACCGTGGAATGCTGAAACGATGCAGTAGTTTGTGCTAAAAGAGCCCTAACCAAGTATTGAGTGAGGAATGTTTTAATATTTTGAGATATTAGATTTTTGATTTTCATGAGCTATTTCAAGTCATTTGAAGGTGGCTAAGGCTTTCAGTTGTAGGTCTGGAGATCTGAGGATCTGGGTTTGAGCTCTGCTGGAGGTGCTGTTGCCGCACCCCATACTACCCAGTCACTGCATGCAGTGCTATTCCAAAATGTCCGCTGTGGCGACCCCTTGACAGGAGCAGACCAAAGAAAGTTTATTAAAAGTAATTTGAAAGCAACAAACAATAACAATAATAATTTTATATGGGAAAAAAAAGGTTTTCTGTGCTGAGCCAGACTGGATTGTGATTATCATTTTCAGGAATCAGTGGTGTATGATACAAAGCCTGCAGTGCATTCTGGGAGTCAGAGAGCAATGATACACATGTAATGAAGTGAGCTAAAATTGGGTCTGTACCAAAAGGCTACTGAGTCCTTACCATTTATCATTTATTCCTGAGACAGTATCAGATGGTGAAAACCGAGGGCATCCCAGAAGCTTAGTGGTGTGTGTGTGTGTGTGTGTGTGTGTGTGTGTGTGTGTGTGTGTGTGTGTGTGTGTGTGTGTGTGTGTGTGTGTGTGCTGATATGGGAAGTCATTGAAACTCTGATCACTCTGATGCTCTGGGCACATCATTAATTAACAATAGTGACCTCCTGCCATGACACTAATGTTAATTCCCTGCACACTCCTCTTCTCTGGCTTTAAATGTAGCATGAACTTACCATTGAAACAGTTTGCCTTTTATGGAATGCAATTAAGAACAAGAAAAGAGCCATTTCGTTTGAGTCTGACCTCTTAATAAGGATGCCACTCTATATTCTTTTTATCCTTTTTCACTGACACATATTATAGACTTTTAGCTCATCTCTGGAGCGCTGCTGTTTTTTAAATTTTTTATTTTATCTACATATGAATAAAACATAAGGTGACTAACCCTTTGACATTCTTTATGTATTTTTATTAGTGATTTAGTATTCCTGTCATTTTCAACACATCCTTATTAATTCAAGACACTACATTACATTCTTCAAAATTATTATTTTTTTATTTTTTAAGTAAACAAATAAATATTTATTAAAATTATTTAAAAATTATGTGAAAATTTTTACAGCAAAATGAGAGAACTCCATGTTTGCTGTTTTTAGAAAAATATGAAGTATATTGTAAACTGGCATAATTTTTTTTCATGTTTTTTTTCTTGTTTTCTAAAGGGTGCTAAAAAGCAAACTATGAAAAACATAAAGGTAAAATATTTTTTTAAATAATTTGTCAAAATTGTTACTACATACGGTACGTGTAAAGTTTGTGTGATTTGTAAAAAAATATATATATAAAAATATTTATAAAAATATATAAATATATATATAAAATATATATAAAGTCACACAACTCACACAACTCACACAATTTTGTCCACAGTGGACAAATCAGCCTGCAGTAGTTTTTGTGTCAATTTAAGTTCACAGTTTAGGGTCAATAATATGTTGGTTGAGTTTAAATTCAAAAGATAGCAAACACATGCTTTGATTGTGACTTTGTATATTCAGCAAAATAACAGGTCATTACTAAGCATCATGTTAAATTTTGACTGTAAAACATTATACACCTAGCTCAGCAGTTTATCCCCGACAGCTGTACATGTTTCTGCAAGTTGAAAGTTGACCTGTGGAATGTTGAGATCTGTTCAGGTTTTGACTTGCATAATTTGCAGATGCAGTTTCCTTTGAATGGATAGATATATTTGTTCAGGAATTCGCTTCTTTTTAAGTGACAACTTTCAGCAGGAAACATGCTTTATGCTTTTTTTCTTTCAATAATAAACTGAATTCTATAAAATATGCATTATCTTTTATTTGCATATTTAAGGTTGAACGCATTATTATTTCTACTCTGTATAAGCAATTAAATAAATAATAAATAATTTAATTCATTTTTTTAAAAGCGTCCTTAAATGAGTGAACCATGGAAATCAGGTACTAAAACGTGAGCACATGTGGTCAATGACTTTCCACGTTCCTGGATTATGCATAATACAGATGCAGTACAGTACGGCTGACTTGAAACCCCCATGAGTATTCTCCACACAGCTCCTAAATATAAATGTGCAGAGATAACAGGCAGCTGGAGAAAGTGAAAGAAATCATTGAGAATGTGTTGCTTCAAAAGCATTTAGCTTATTCCACTCAATTGCAGTTTTCCTGTGCAACATGACATTTTGAAATTAAATAAGAAATAAATTAGGATGCACATTCATATTGTATATATAAATATTGCACATATGAATGTGTGTCTTTGTGTGTGTTACTTGTGGGGGAGGGGGGGTTGGGGGGGGTTGGGTGGACGGTGTGGTCAGATACATCTTTTAAAAAAATCCACAATAAGTACATTTCATTTCTAAACACAAACTTGTGTTTCCTTTCATTTCATTTGAATTTAATTGTAATGTTAGTAATTATCCAAAGACAGTGCAAAGACAAACCAAAATGCTACAGTTTTATATATATTTACCTGAAAAAAAAGACCACTACAACATCTTTTTTTCTTTTTTTTTTTTCTTTTCGTACAGGTGCATGTGTTGGTGAGATGTGTCAGGGATCATCCCTAGAGGGCGCCAAAGCGCCCACAGACTCCATTTTGTGTTTTCTGTTTTCTTTGTGTAAAACTCCATGTCCCAGAATGCACCTCGGTCAGGTGATGTGGCGCTCACCTGAACTGAGGTTGCTAATTAGTGTTTTGGTTATAAATGTTCCTGAGTTCTGTGTAGTCTTGTCTTGCATCTGTTCGTTTTGGGTTACTGTTTGTTCTTTGTTCATCTAAGGTTCCTGTTTGTTTTGGTATGTTGTTTGGCTCTGTGTTCCCCCTGCTCTCCGTGTTCCCCCTGCTCTCCGTGTTCCCCCTGCTCTCCGTGTTCCCCCTGCTCTCCGTGTTCGGTCTGTCTCCGTGTTCCCCCTTGCTCCGTGTTCCCCCAGTCGGTCTGTCTCCTAGTCGGTCTGTCTCTGTCAGTTTGTAATGTCTAGTTCAGTGTAGCTCCATGTTTAGGTTATTCTGGTTTAAGTTCATGTTCTGTTTCGATTGTTCCCTGTTTTGTCTTTAATAAACCCTTTTGATAACCTTCATCTCTGCTATCTATGCCACTCCTTCATCCGGCAAACAGTACCCGTTACAGAATGCAAGACCTAAAAAGTAATATAGCAGAGGAGCCTCCCCTGGGAAATTTTTGGGGGGGGGGGCTATGACCGTGACGCCAGGGCAAGCGACATTCGTGGGAAGTCGGCTTGCCCTCCGGCGGAACTACTTGGAGCAGGCTGGAGCGAGTGAAGCAACTGCCGGCGGAGCGCCTCGGAAGGAGTCTGTGTGTCCTCAAAAGGAGGAGAGCGAGGAGCATCAACAGCAGAGGCTAGTGCTCCAAAAGCTGGCAGGTCAGATCATCCAACAGATCAATGTGTGCAGGTCCACAAATGATCAAGAAGGGATGCAAGCCCTGCTGGAGATGGGCGCACTGCTCCAGAACCAGCTCACCAAGCTCAACACACAGACTCCAGTCCGCCTCAGTGGAGGCCCTGAGTCTCCAGTCCGCCTCAGTGGAGGCCCTGAGTCTCCAGTCCGCCTCAGTGGAGGCCCTGAGTCTCCAGTCCGCCTCAGTGGAGGCCCTGAGTCTCCAGTCCGCCTCAGTGGAGGCCCTGAGTCTCCAGTCCGCCTCAGTGGAGGCCCTGAGTCTCCAGTCCGCCTCAGTGGAGGCCCTGAGTCTCCAGTCCGCCTCAGTGGAGGCCCAGACCTGCCAGAGAGCCCCGAAAGGCATGAGCCAGCTTCTCCGTTGTTCTGCATCAACAAGGTCAGCGAGCGGCCTCTTCCTCCGCACGGGTTCGAGGACGCCGTGCTCCCGCCGCCGCCTCCGCACGGGTTCGAGGACGCCGTGCCCACCCCGCCGCCCTTCTTCGAGGACTCTGTGCCCGCTCCGCCATCTCGGCATCAGCCTTGGATTAATTTCCTTTTCATTCGAAGGGAAAAGGCCTTGCAGCCTCACTGTGGGGAGGACTGTTCTGGGACCTTGGGGAGGGTGTCCGGGTCCTCCTTTGGCGCCCCGGTGGTGCGCCTTTTGGGGGGGGGGGTGTAATGTCAGGGATCATCCCTAGAGGGCGCCAAAGCGCCCACAGACTCCATTTTGTGTTTTCTGTTTTCTTTGTGTAAAACTCCATGTCCCAGAATGCACCTCGGTCAGGTGATGTGGCGCTCACCTGAACTGAGGTTGCTAATTAGTGTTTTGGTTATAAATGTTCCTGAGTTCTGTGTAGTCTTGTCTTGCATCTGTTCGTTTTGGGTTACTGTTTGTTCTTTGTTCATCTAAGGTTCCTGTTTGTTTTGGTATGTTTGGCTCTGTGTTCTCCCTGCTCTGTGTTCTCCTAGTCTGTCTGTCTCTGTCAGTTTGTAATGTCTAGTTCAGTGTAGCTCCATGTTTAGGTTATTCTGGTTTAAGTTCATGTTCTGTTCCGATTGTTCACTGTTTTGTCTTTAATAAACCCTTTTGATCACCTTCACCTCTATCTATGCCACTCCTTCATCCGGCAAACAGTACCCGTTACAAGATGAACAGTTTTGTTTAATTTTTTTTGTGAACTGCTGACAATATTTCTCCTCAATTCAAAATATAACTACAGTATTGTTAGTGTATATTTACAGGAAATGACAACATCACAACACCTCGAAATAACCCAAGATCATGCAGTATTTGCAGAGATTTAATAACTTAAGTAAAACAAAATACTAATAATTTGTAAACAAATTGTGTTAATGCTTTGGCTAAATAACATTAAGAAATAAGTATTAGGGAGAATAAAATAAAGCAATGCTAACAATCTCCTTTGAACAGTTGATATTGAGATGTATCTGCTACTTATGCTCTCTAAAACCATCAAAATGGCTCGAATCTGAGGTGCTGTTTGTTAATTGGCGATTTCTGAGGCTGGTGACTCTAAATGAACTTCTGCAGCAGACGTCAGTTTTGTTCTTGGTTTCCTGGGAAGGTCTTCATGAGAACCAGTTTCATCATGGTGCTTGATGGGTTTTGCAAATGCACTTGACAATATTGTTTTTGCAAGAACTGTTCCAAAAACGCTGACCCCCATGTCTTAAAATAACAAAATGTTGGTACACAATTCCCTACTGTAGTTCCATACATATTATATAGTTATAGTTTTGAAACCCCCAGTATTGTAGTAGAATATAGAAAAATCACTGAACCAAAATGAAGAAATTTGCAAGTGATCCCAAACTTTTGAGCAGCACGGTGTAAATATTCATTTATCTATAAATAAATGCTTGAATTAATAGTTCATGTCCTCCCAAAAAGGCTTACTTTCACCTTACCACCACAAAGTACAGTTAAAAGAACTAAAATATCGATCTTCGCAAATCACAGTTGAAACATTTTATGTAAAAGGTTCCATATTTTACCATTTCTTTAGATTAGCTGAAATACATCTTGGATAATACATTTTTATACTTCAAACTCCCTCTATTTCACTTTTTCTCATAACATATGCCACTTTAATGTCTATGTAAATGAATGACTGCTGAGTCATACCCCCAGAGAACAGTTAAGCTGAGCAACAGTCAAAGGCAGGAGATCTTTTTTTTTAACCTCTCTCTCTCATTGACCCATGTCAATGTCTAAACATGACTGAAGAGTGAAATGTGTACAACATGTTACCTTTAAATAAGTGTATAATGTATTTTCTCATGTTGTATCCAAAAGCCTAGGTTTAAATATACAAAGTAAAATGCAAATATGGCACTGTGCCCATGATATTGCAAGTTTTAAGGTCAGGATCACATAATTGGTGTGTGGCATGCAGTCCAATAATGTGAGCTTAACATTACAGCCATCAGCATGGTGATGCCTAAGCAAACTACACTCACCTAAAGGATTATTAGGAAGACCTGTTCACTTTCTCATTAATGCAATTATCTAATCAACCAATCACATGGCAGGTGCTTCAATGCATTTAGGGCTGTGGTCCTGGTCAAGACAATCTCCTGAACTCCAAACTGAATGTCAGAATGGGAAAGAAAGGTGATTTAAGCAATTTTGAGCGTGGCATGGTTGTTGGTCTGAGTATTTCACAATCTGCTCAGTTACTGGGATTTTCACGCACAACCATTTCTAGGGTTTACAAAGAATGGCAGTCCTGTGGGCGAAAATGCCTTGTTGATGCTAGCTGATAGAAGAGCAACTTTGACTGAAATAACCACTCGTTACAACCGAGGTATGCAGCAAAGCATTTGTGAAGCCACAACACACACAACCTTGAGGCAAATGGGCTACAACAGCAGAAGACCCCACAGGGTACCACTCATCTCCACTACAAATAGGAAAAAGAGGTTACAATTTGCACGAGCTCACCAAAATTGGACATTGAAGACTAGAAAAATGTTATCTGGTCTGATGAGTGTTGATTTCTGTTGAGACATTCAAATGGTAGAGTCAGAATTTGGCGTAAACAGAATGAGGACATGGATCCATCATGCCTTGTTACCACTGTGCAGGCTGGTGGTGGTGGTGTAATGGTGTGGGGCATCTTTTCTTGGCACACTTTAGGCCCCTTAGTGCCAATTGGGCATCGGTTAAATGGAACGGCCGACCTGAGCATTGTTTCTGACCATGTCCATCCCTTTATGACCACCATGTACCCATCCTCTGATGGCTACTTCCAGCAGGATAATGCGCCATGTCACAAAGCTCGAATCATTCCAAATTGGTTTCTTGAACATGACAATGAGTTCACTGTACTAAAATGGCCCCCACAGTCACCAGATCCCAACCCAATAGAGCATCTTTGGGATGTGGTGGAACGGAAGCTTCGTGCCCTGGATGTGCAGCCCACAAATCTCCATCAACTGCAAGATGTTATCCTATCAATATGGGCCAACGTTTCTAAAGAATGCTTTCAGCACCTTGTTGAATCAATGCCACGTAGAATTAAGGCAGTTCTGAAGGCCAAAGGGGGTCAAACACCGTATTAGTATGGTGTTCCTAATAATCCTTTAGGTGAGTGTATATCACAATACAGTACATTATGGTGAAGCAATATAAACTAGGCATAGCCCATGTCAAGTCCATGTCAAAATTAATGACGCAATATTGGTACAAGTCACATGCATATGGAAGGAGAAAATATTACATTTCCAATGTGCCTCATGTTTACAAAAAATAGACAGCTAGTGTGAGCTTTAGGATCGTGGACAGGAATTGGAAATAAATGTTTTAATTGCATGGTTGGATTTTAGCACAATACCCATAATTTTACATTTAATAATGAAATGAAGTAGACTGTGTACATTTTTGCCATCATGCACAAACATTTTTACTGAAGACCAGATTCACATCACTACATCACCATTCATAATCTGAAAGTGTGTGCTGTTTTATTCCAGACAGATCTGTCACATTTTCAACATACAGTATATAAGAATTCTTAAACAACTGTACTGTAGTGTGGTGTAGGAAAAAGGAAATTATTTCACAACCATAATCCTCTTTCTAAACAGTTTCTGTTTGTTTAATTCTGCTCCCACTTGGTCATTACTCACACCTGTTCATTTTAATTAGTCTCATTAGGTCTCGTTATTGTGAGTGTACTGTAAACTGCTCAGTTTGTCTTGTGGCTGGGTAAGATACATGTGTGTTGTCTGTCGGTCTCTAGAGCTTAAAATGTGTATTATACAAACAGTTAGTTCTGTCTGAGTAACCTGATTGAACAAATGGAGATAATAGATGGTAACACCACCGGGACGTTTATCTTTAACAATTGTTAATTACGCTAACTATCAGTAGGTCGGTAAGGTCCACAGAACTTGAAAGAGGAGAGAGCAGCTGTCTGCCACAATCCACATTCAAAACCAGTCACGGATGCACTTTCAGCAAGAAAACACTTCTGATAACCTTATCATCTTAAACACTTTGCCTCCTTAGTGATTGCTTCAAAATCATTCCAAATTCACCCTCTGAACTGTCTGTTGTTCTGTTAAAGGAGCTAAAAAGCTAACTAGCTTCTCACGTTTCTTGGCTGAATCCCGAATCCCTCTCTAACTCCTGATCAAGGGAACTACTCGTTATGTGGAACAAGGGATTGTACAGCATACACAGCACACTAGATTTCCATTTTATGCTATAATATAATCTGCTGATAATAAGTGATTATGGAACTCTTGTATTAAAGCAATATCACACTCGAGGTTGTGCTGTTATACTGAATATGAGCTCAGCTGTGATACCTACTCGCATGATATTGCTTAACTAATACATACTTACCACTATAGACTATGACTGTGATTTGTTAAAAAATCCTAATCAATTAATAATCTTTTACTTTCAAGCTAGATACAAAAAAGGAATGTCTTGAATTTTTACTTTACTTAGAAATGCAATAAATTAAACAGTGCTTACATATATATCCGGTTTATATATAAATACAGTTATACCTCGGATTGTGAGCATAATCCGTTCCAGGAAACATGCTTGTACTCCGAAGCACACATACAGTATATCCATTATAAGGAATAATGGAAACTCAAATGATTCATTCTACAACCCAAAATATTCATATAAAAATAATGAATACTAAATATAAAGTAAAAATAAAACAAATTAACCCGCACTTTACGTCTGAAAAGAATAGTGGCTGAAATAAGACGAGAGAGGAGAGGAGGAGAATGGAGGGGGGCTACTTTGTAGGACAACTTTAACACACATCACGTGACGCTCAGCAGACAAAGCGCATATGTACTACTCGTATATCAAAACCTCGTATATCAAAACCTTTGCTTGTCTTGCAAAAACGCTCATAGACCGAGTTACTCGCAATCTAAGGTTCCACTGTAGAGGCACAAGTCATTGTCTGAATCTAAGCAATAATAATAATAATATTATTATTATTATTATTATTATTATTATTATTATTATTATTATTGTGCTTTACACATATAAATTTAATGATAAGTAAGATTAGACAGAAATCCTCAGGCTAGATCAGAAAAGTTTATATTATATGCACATAACCTTAAAATTTTAGCACTGTAGGTAGAGCTAATTGATTTTGGATAAATTTTTGTTTGGCCTGAGGATCGTGGAAATTGTCTCCACAGTTTCTTTTAATGGTTAAAGAGAACAAGAATAAAAAATAATAGGTGTCTACAACCTTTTGTGCTTGGAGCCCTAATTAAACACTTGCTGTTCTAGAAATGTAATTAACAGGATAATGAATTTACTCTTACCGTCTTAAAATGTATTAATTATTTTTTTTTTTTTTTAAAGCCACATTGTATGATTTATCTGTTTATACCTACATTTAATAATGAGTATGTGTGCAAAAACATACAGCGGTTCAGAGGATCAGTGGACTGGGACTGTAACTGGATGGCTGGATGAAATGGTGGCACAGAGTTAAGTAAGTAATGGACCCATAGTGCCTTTGCAATGGCAGCTTGACAAATAGATGGTGGTTGGTTGGATGTTTGGTGTCAGGAGCAATTTTCACTGCCCTTCTCTTTTTTTTGGCACTATGATCCTTGATTTACACGGGTCATTGATTTTGGGGAGTTGACAGATGATGATCTTGCTCGCTGAGTGTGTCTCAGACACTCGTGTGTCTGGTTTTGCAGATGGAAGAAGCAGGGATGCCAAACTGTGATAGAGGTAGTAAGCACACTTTCTATGATGACTGAGTAAAATCTATTCCGAACTGGTTGAGGTACATTCAGCTTCCTGAGTTGTCAAAGATAGAACGAGCGTTTGCTGCTTTTCCTCCATTTCAGGAAGTCAGTAGCTATGTTTACACAGACACTATTTGCTCAAACCGACTGATATAAATCCAATTTCAGATTCCAACTTACCTGTTTGCTTGGATGCTGATGCAGTAAGATGTGCATTTAGATGGTCAAAGCATTCAATCAGAATATAATTATTTTTTTTGAGATGCCCAAAGACTATAAATATAATACTAGAAGTATTTTTCTCAACCTCTAAGGTTCGATTTGCCTTCCTACCTTTTCTGATAAATCCTAACATCTGCATTATGATTGGCTGCAAGAATTGAGTCTAATCTATGATTGGCCAGGTGCTTTACGGCAAGTGAAATGTGACAATCAGTGCTCCTTCCTTAGGCAGAGACCCAATCTGAAAGTCTGAAGAAAAATAGTTGGGAGAGAGATGGAATGGAATCAAAATTACATGGGGAACCTACAGTACACAATCCTGGGCATAATGTTTTGCATGTTTTGTAATGTTACAGCTGATTAGTGGATAAAATCCAAAAGTAGAGACAATTTCAAATCAAGCTAATATTTATCTACTGAACCGATCGTTAAGGTTTTACATCAGATCTAGTCAGGATGTATTTGATTATATAATTCCATCCATCCATCCATCCATCTAAGAACCTTTGCAGTCCAACTAGAGGCCAAAGGTGACCATTGTGGTTATTCCCATTTTTGTGACTGTGGCAGGACGTCCAATCAACATTCACATACTACAGGCAAATTGAAAATGTCAATTAGCCTAATCTGCATGTCATTGGACTGTGGGTAAGAAACCAGAGTTACAGGAGGAAACCCACCAAGCACGGGGAGGACATGCAAACTCCATGCACACAGACCCCAAGGTGGGAATTGAACCTGGAGGTTCAAGGCGTCAGTGCTAACTACGCCACCGTGCTACCGTTATTTCAATTATTATTGAAATATTAGCATGAACTTCTCTGTCATGTCAACCATACTACATGTAACAAGCCGCTGACAGTGGAGACTCCTTTTCTTTTAATGTTAAATACAAATCTCCTTGCAGAAACAAATTACCATTTTGTGTATAATGATTACTCATTTCTGTTTGGTTAAAACGTGTTTAAAATCAGTTTATTATTACCCTTCAATTACATGGATAGTTTCCATATAATTCACTGAAAATTAGTAGCTACTGTAGAAATAAGATATTAGATTGGGCATATTAATAAAAGCCTATAATTTGTCTTATAGGCAGAAGTCATATACTGTCAGAGGTGCTATATTGTGTAAAGATCGATACAGATCTGCCTCAATGGCACATTTTGGTGTGTTTTAGTATCATGCGGCAAGTCAAAAAAAGTTGTAAAATGTATAAAATAACTGAATGTACTGTGCAGCAGAGGGACTTGTAGAAGCACAGCTGACAGAGATATAGATGCATTATTAATGCATTCAGCTCTCTAAAGCAGGCTGGGAATGTTTCAGGTCACAGGTCCACTTCTAGCCGGCCTCCAGAATCTTCTCCAGGAGTCGGAGAGTAGTCGCTCAATACACCACGCATGGCTGGAGGTGGAATGAAACAGCTTCACCTCAGTGCTGTGGTTTAAAACCCTGCTATGATTGCTTTGCTTTAACACTGACCTCAGACCTCTGGGTCAGCAGAACAGGCGTGGAGCAGAAATGGCTGTGTGTGTGTGTGTGTGTGTGTGTGTAGGCAGTATGTGGGATTGATGCTACCAAGTAGGTTGAGTCTGTTCATCATTGCCATCATCATTCTCTTCATACAGCGAAGTCTTACAGCTGTTATAAGCTCTGGGAAATGGTTTCATCTTTATGTTACTGGGCTGCGCTTGTGACGATGCAAATGAGGATTAGGACATGTTCCTGATGAATCAGGTGCATCAGGAGACTCCCCACTGCTTCCATTAACAGTTAGATAAAAAAAGACTACAGATTAGTCTCTTAACAAGGTGAGAAAAAGAGACAAACTACAGTACTGCAGTGTCATTTGTAGAAGGATTCACATGATTCACAGTATTGCGTGTTGGACCAAACAAAAAAATTTACATTTTAAATCACAACAACCGACAACAGCCTATACAATGATCATGACACCTGGGCGTTTCTGCATGAGACAGATTGGCGTGTTGGAGAGAGACAGTTGAGCATGTCTGAATGAGACAGACAGCGTCCAAGTGAGACAGTTGTGAATGTCTGAGCGAGACAGCTGGAAGTGTTTGGGTGTGACAGATAAGCGGGTCCGTGTAGGACTGCTGGGCATGTCTCGGTGAGACACATGGACCTGTCCAAGTTAGACAGTTGAGAATGTCTGAATGAGACATCTGGGCGTGTTTGGGTGAGACAAGTGAATGTGTCTGAGTTAGAAATATGGGCATGTCTGAGTTTGACAGATAAGCCCTCTGGACCTATCTGATTCATCCTGGTGTCCCGCTTCTGGTTGGAGATCTCGTTGCATGTCCAGTCTCCTAACACACAGTGTGATGCAGATCAATCCCAGCTATCCGTTATCACCCAAATGAGGATGGGTTCCCTGTTGAGTCTGGTTCCTCTCAAGGTTTCTTGCCATCTCAAGGAGTTTTTCCTTGACACCGTCGCCCTCGGCTTGCTCATCAGGGACAATCTGATCATTTTGATTCATAAAAACTTCCATAATGTCGACTGTGTAAAGCTGCTTTGCGACAATGACAACTGTTAAAAGAACTATGTAAATAAAATTGAATTGAATTGAATGTCTGGGTGAGACACATGGACTTGTCCAAATGAGATGGGGTGTGTCTAAGTGAGACAGATAGGCATGTCCACGTGAAACAGATGGGAATGGTTAGGTGTTCTCACTTAACCATGCCCATCTGTCTTTCTTGGACAAGCCCAGCTGTCTCACTTGGACATTTGGGTGTGTCTGAGTGAGACAGTTGGGTGTTCCTGAGTGAGAGATAATCCTGTTCAAGTGAGACAGATAGGCATAACCAAGTGAGACAGTTGGATGTTTCAGAGTGAGACAGATGGCACGTCTAAGTGAGACAGTTGGGTGTGTTCGAGAGAGACAGATGGGCATGTCCAAGTGAGACAGTTGTCTGAGCCCAAGTGAGAGATAATCCTGTACAAGTCATGTCTGAGTGAGACAGATGGGCATGTCCAAGTGAGACAGTTGAGTGTATCTGGGTGAGACAGCTGTGCATGTCCAATTTTATGTGGCGGACCCATCATACAAGCTCCTCCCGAATGTGTTGTTACTGAAAAAACAATAATATACTGATTATGAACAAATACATTGCTACGACCTCTGATTTGACAGAAAATGGATCCAAAATTGAATAATGCTCTATTGAAATATTGAAATATGTTTTCTTTTTTTTTTTAGATTAGCATGTTAGCAGTATGGTGGCTTAGTGATCAGCACTGTCACCAGTGTTTGGAGTTTGATTCCCGTCCCCTAACTGTGTGAGTGGAGGATTTTCCTGTACTTTCCTGTGTGTCCTGATTTCCGCTTACAGGTTGATTAGCGTTTGTAGTGTTTGACTGGCTATGTGCTTGTGCCCTGTGCTACGCTGGCATCCCATCACTCTGCTTCATGCCCTAAATATCCTTGAAAATGGCCCAGGACCCCTGCAGCCACTACACAGGGTAAGCAGATAGATACAGTAGATTAGCGTGCAGCACTGTAAATACCTTCAAGTGCACGGTTTTAGAATGCACTGTAAGTTCAATCTCCTGCCAGTTCCTGCCCACCAACTGGTTAATCACAGTGGAGGTGGGCAGCCAGTTTAAAGGCATTGAAGTTTTTCAAACCCACATATGGTGGCGCAAGGGACCCACTTGAGCCTCCATACAGTATGTGAGTAATGAACAGATCCTGTGAGCATATGGCCGCACACATTAGGAATTCATAAGGCTCTGTAATGAGCTCCGGCCAGATTAGAACAAAGATGCAGGAGGTCTCATGTAACACTTGCTCACACTCAAGTGCTTCATGCACTAGGATTTCTTTTGAGTGGTGGTGTCTAAAGTGTAATTGGCCTGTCTCGATCTGTAGTGTGCATGCTCTCTATAGAAACAAACAAATAAAATACACCATTAAAACCACAGACAAACTTCTAAAAGTGGATTATTTTGACCATTTGTGGAATCGAGTGCAACAGCACCACCCCGGTTCTTAAACAAGCACAAAAGCAGAAGTGATATAAAGGAAGTGAGACTGCAGAGCGAAACAACATCTAGATACAGTATGATCTCTATGTTTCAGCTCGTATTGCTGACACATTCACACCTATTTATTGAGTGACAGTGCTTTAGACCCAACAATATCCTTGTGATCACTCACCCACTAAACTAAGTTCCCCAAAACCTCCATGTTTGGTATAAAAAGCTGAACGTCTTTCATTGGATGCTGCTGGGGAAAAAAATATGCCAGCAGCACTTTTTAAAAGCTGTCAGTTCACATAGGATTACACATGCTCTGATGGCTGAGAAAAAAAAGGCCAAGTGTGAAAGCAACCTAAGAATATTTAGAGCCTCTTGAGAGAAAAGAAGCCAACAAAGGAATGGAGCGGTGCTGAAAAGATTATTACATTACAAACCCTGGAAGTGTGCAAAAACCTGTATAATACATCTTGCTTTATATGTGCGGCAGAAGGTAAAAAAAAAATCTCAAATGTGCATATACAGTATTTATATATTAGCTAATGATGACATGATTGATGCACAGACTCTTGGGAATTCATATAGTCATTGACTATATACTCTATACATTTTTTGGTCTTCAGCATTTTTGTACATTTCAGCATACCTGCAATATTTAGTACTTTCTGCAACCTTACTTTGTCAGTGTAACAAAGTCTTTTCCAATAAAACTTGAGACTGGATAACACAAAGAAAGTCTGAGAAACTGCTCAGTGTGGAACTGCTTTGTCTACACTTCACTTAATCCACTAGTGAGTGTACGCTTGACACCTAGCAAGAAAAAAAAAATCACTCTCTCCATCTTTTATGGCATATTGCACCTACAGCAAGTTCTTGAATACTTCAGGACTATTCTGTCTGAATGTTTGGCCATACTTACAGTACATGCATGCGGTCTGTACAAGACCTCCCCAGCATGTACTATCCCAGTGGGAGCCCCAATATTGCATCAATACTGCCGTAACAATGTTGCGATGATGTCTACACGGGAAAACACGGGACAACATTGTCTTTGAAATTACATTGACTTTGATAAAGTAACATTGAGGAAATATTATATAAGTACTCTAACTAGTTACTTTTATCAGAAAGTAATGCTGTAATGTAACTGATTACTTTTTAATGACAGTAATTTTGCAATGCAATTAGTTACTTTAAAAAGTGTCGTCCCCCAACACTGATATTAAATGGATGACCCAATCACAATGTTGCAAATACAACCTCAAAACAACAATAAATCTGTAACTTTAATTTGGAGGTCAACATCCATTCCCACCACACCCATGGTCCCTTAAAATTGTAACAGGGTTTAGAATTCTGATCGGAGATTGGGAAGGAAACAACACTTTCCCATACACAGTGCATCTATCTCATGTCATGTAACTCTTAGTGTTGTAATGATAACTGTACCTCTCCATTTAAAATTCTTTTAGAAACAAGGTTTTGACAAGCAAATAAAAAATGCTGGAATAGATTATTTACATCCCACAATTCACAAGATATCCTGTAACTCTATTAGATTTTTTGCTTTTAGCAATAGATCTTCACGCATAGTTTGGTTATTATTCATTAAAATATACAGGCATAAAAAAGAAAAACAAACAGGATGAAATTTGCTAAGGATGATGTTAGTGAGAACAGATTTGGATCATTCTACAAATGATCAAAAGACAACGTTTATAAGTATATCACCTGATTTGGCTTCATAACGTTTGTGAAAAACTGATCATATGCGTAGACTATCCTAAATTCCAGGAACCTTCCCAATTCAGATCTTTGCTTCCCTGTTCTGCTCTTCTGAGAATCTCTTCCACTGGATTTTGGTTTGTGGCTTTGGGGATATGTGCTCATTCAAGATCCAAGATCATTCGGCAGTGATGTCCATGGAGGGGGGTTTGCTGTTCCAGTTTATCCCAAAGATGTTTATTGGGGTTGAAGTCAGGCAAATCATATCTGTTTAGACCTTGCTTTGTGCACAGGTGCATTGTCATGCTGGAACATACAGTAATGCTTTAGCAAAAAATCCAAAAGTCATCCAATATAATTGTGGGCTTTAAAATGTGGATGTGGAGCAACAGATTGGAGATTGGAGAAATTAAAATGGATAGATGTCCACAAACACTTGGCTATACAGTATAGATACATATCTACAGTATGTAGGTTTTATGTCGGATGCCCTTCCTGATGCAGTTTAATCCAGGCATGGGACGGATACTGTAGAATGATACTGAAACTTTTAAAGTCTGTTAAAACATAAATAATACAACTTAACAATGTGACAGTATTTAACACTCTCACTGACTCATTGTCTTTACCGGTTAATTCAGTATTCAGGGCCGTGGGGGCCTGGAGCCTATGCCAGGAGACTTAGGGCATGAGGCGGGGTACTCCCTGGACAGGGTGCCAATTGCTATTTTAGGAAGACCAATAAACCTAATCTGCATGTATTTAGACTTTGGGAGGAAACCACCCAAGAGCAGGGAGAACCTGCAAACAGAGGTGGGAAACAAACCTGGCCCGGAATCGAACCCAGACCCTGTTGGTGCAAGGTACAGTACAGTAACAATGCTAACCACTAAGCCACTCTGCCACCAGTATTTAACATAGCCAATTTATATTAAATACTGGGCATAATGAGCTTAATGCGCACAATTAAATTATAAAAGAGGGTCAAATGCAAATCACACCCAAATAAATAAATAAAAATCTTATTGAACTGAACTACCAGGTTTGTAGTGTATGTACTCCAAGTCCAATCCAATTATATCCACACAATCACTCCCACGAGAGTTGGAAATGTCTTCTTGTCATTGAGAAGTCATTTAAACCCTTTTATGGACAATGTGTAAATGGTTTGATGGTTGATGTGACCTCGTGTTTGAGTGCACCTTCCGACATCCTACACATTTCTGGCTAGGCTTATCACAATCCATATAGCAATCCACCGTTCTGTGTTTCCTCCATCTCCATTATTTTTTAAGTGCCTGCATTCGTCCTTCACTTCATCGATTTGCTGCAGCTACCATCCCTGTGTGCAGTAATCGTGACCTAAAACCATGGCACATTCTCCATATCAACCATAGCGAAGTGGAAATGAAACCTCCACCTGGAGTATGTTTCTCATCCACAAGCGATCACCACTGCATCGTGATCTTCGTCGGTAAAGCTCGGCCAGCAACAGTTCTTTCCTGTGCAGATCATTCATTTCCATACAGATGGGCTGTTTGCATATTGGAATATCATTGGTGTCATGTTTGTCAAAACAGCTGGTGTGCCACATGGCACCATCCCTTTACAGGGAGTTCAGGTCCCTGGCACAATGTTCTGCCACAGCTATGTTAGTATGCGGTCTGCTTCTTTTGCACCTGTTGCGAAAAAAAAAAAAAAAAAAAAAGGTTGGAGGTTTTCTGCCTGTTTTAGAAGTCATAAAATACACTGTATATTTTACCAAAGTATTCACCCCCTAGTAAGTACTCTTCTTTGAATTGTATTTCACCATCAAATTGGAGTATTTCATAATTGGACTATTTTCTGCTACTGTCAAAGTGTTGCTCTGCAGAAATATAATGAAATAACTCATTTGCTTCTGCATCAAGTCTATGCCATAGATATTGGATAGCCTCATCCCCTACGGCGTAGCCTGATGCTCACCTCTGCACGAATGTAATGTAACTAGATGCCGTGGCGATGTAGACTGTGATTTGTCCACCTGATAGCACCGCATTTCCAGCTTCTTCCTCTACATTTCCATTTTTTAATCGAGATGAATGTCAAACTAAACATCTGCTCTGACATTTTCACTCATTTCTGGGATGCCAGTAATTTCAGTAAAAGTAAGTGTTCAACATCTAATAGCTCCAACTACTGTGAAATAAGGTTCAATTTCATTCGCCATTGTTTGTAGTACAACAAACACTCAGCAGAGAGTTTCTTAGTACAGTAGCATAAAAACCCCTTATCCAACTAGTGGTTTGGTGGTGTAATTGCACATATGCAACCAGTCTCACACAGTATGATGCAGATCAATCCCTGCTATCCGTTTTCACCAAAATGAGGATGGGTTCCCAGTTGAGTCTGGTTCCTCTCAAGGTTTCTTCCTTATTTTTTCCTTGCCACCGTCGCCGTCGTCCTCGGCTTTCTCATCATGGACTATCTCATCATCATTTTGATTCATACACATTCACATGTCATGCAAACATAAATAATTCTTTTGATTGTGTAAAAGCTGCTTTGCGACAATGTCAATTGTTAAAAGAGCTATACATATAAAATTTATTCGAATAAGCAAGTATATATATGAGGCTTTAGCTGGAGAATAATGGTGACTTGCAATCTTCAGGTCATGCCAGATTTTAAACTGGATTCAAGTTTGAGCTTTGAGCTTGGCCATTCCAAAACACAAATTGCAACAGATTTTTCAAGCAACTGGAAGTATTTCTTCTCAGTAACTTGGTTTTGCAGTATTTGGATGCATCCATCCATGTTGCCTGTCACATCAAAAAGTTTCGCTGTCCCTCGCGGAAAAACAACCGTACCAGAGCATGCTGGAACTGTATGACCAGCAAAGGGATTTACTTGGGTGTTGGGTTGTGTTTAGTTTCCTGCCAAATATTTTGCTTTGCCTTTAAACTGAATCATTCAATTTTAGTCTCATTAGACCATCAAATCTTATTCTGAAAGCTATCATACTGTATTTTATTAGAAGGTGAAGATCTGGAAGAAGGTTTAATTACTTTATCCATTTTTATTTTTCATTCTAACAATTTAATCTCAAAGCTTCACAAGAAGTTCCTTGTTCTTCATGACAACAGAACTGATCTGTTCAAAGATATTTGTGGTTCAAGCATAAAATTGGACAAAGCTGGATGAACACAGGTTTAGGTGTAGTCTGTTTAACATATTTAGGATGAGTGCTTATTAAAATGCAATACTATTTCTAATTTAGAATACTTATTAAATATGTTGTTTTCAAACCTTTTATATTTGAAATAAGTGTGCAAACATCTGAATAATTTGATTCATTTTATTTCGGCAGAGAGTCACTTCAAAGTAAGTGGAAACGCTTATTTAAATACATACTTTTTGAGAAGCTGTACTGTACTTTTTCATTCCTCCAGTTATATAATGAGCCAGTTGAGTCTAAAGATATCCAAAACCTGGATCGCTTTCCTAACAGAGTAAAAATCATGCTATTTGATCGCTACGTGTCATAATGAAATGGACATGAACATAATAAAATGAGTTTGTAATAACATAGCAGCTGTCTAAATATGTACGATATTTCTGTGCCACAGTCAGAACTTAAAATGCATTTTCCCCCATTTTCACTTTTAATTTTGAAAACACGATAAACAAAACCACTGGGGTTGAGACACATGCAAAAGAGAAAGGGATTTTACTTCGGAAACCATGCAAAGAAAGACAGAAAGAAATAAAGAAAAGAAATATATATAATAGGAAACGACAAAATGACAAAATTTCAGAAAGTCAAAAGGGTTTTTTTATGCCACACTTAATGAGTTGGGGAGAAAAGCTGAGTGCTGTTCCTCTGAATAATGTTCTGTGTCTAAGATCAGCCTCTCCGCCTGTCCCCATCATCCTTAATTCCAGGAAAAATGGAAGTTGCTCCTCATCCATCTGAAAAGGTCTTCCAAATTTGATCATGACCTTGGCTTATGCCTTGATGAAAACTGGCACATAAGCTTGCTTCCACATCGATTTTTTGGGGGGGATCTTTTTTCCCCAGGACATTATTGTCATAATTTATATTCTGTTTCGTCTGCATGGCCAAGCAAAAACCTTCCTAATATTCAATGTACCTTAGGAATGTAACTTTTAAATGTACTGTACCCTACAATGGTTATTTGTAATAGCTGTGAAATAAGAGGAATGACCCACTCCAGGATATATACATACAGTATAAGAAAAGAATAACCTTCCGTGTGGTAACTCTGGTTTCGCTGTCACACCACTACATCCTTGATTATTCTCCCATTAAGGCATGCCCTAACAGTTCTTATTCATTTCTTATAGCCATAGTGTGTCGATGGATCATTGATGGGAATAAATATACAGTATAATACATAATAAATACACGCACCACATAATACTCATGGATGAAACTGACATTCTTGTTATCTCATAAAAATGACCAACATCTTTTTTTTCTGTTGTCATGATCAATACAAGTTGTCTCGAATGGATTGTCCCACTTTTTTTCATAATAAATGAGCAGCAAGACTGATATTTTCATATCAGGGTTTGATGCATAAAAGCGGCATGTGGCGATAGTTTGGCACTTCCGCAAAAGCAAAAACAAGCCTCTTGATCCTCCCAGAGTCTCAACCGGAGATACATGCACAGATAGATCCCAATTAGTGTGTAATCATCTTGATTATCACTAATTAGCCGTCGCAATTATCTTCTGCCACTGAGGTCTATTAGACGGCCCATGAAACGATAAAGGAAAAACTTGTGGAGCCCATTTTCTGAGCACAAACAAACAAATCTCCAGGATGTTGTTAGTCCCTGATCAGATACAAACAGCATTAGCATGAACAAAATGAATCAACAGACTGGCTTCAACTGGTCCAGAACCATAATAATGCTGTACTTTAAAATAAGCACAACTCGAACCTCCAAGCGTACAGTACATACAAATTAAGAGTTCATAGCTCTGAAGTGGCTGTTACACTGATGTAAACACTCAAGCAGGTTCATTAAAGACAGAAGAGTCTTCATGGTTCTATATACCAATATGGGAAGCTTATTTCCAGAGGTGTTGAGAACTCTTGTCTGATGGATTGGCTTTGGAAATGAAGAACAATCTGCAACTGTCGATCTTCTTGTATGCTTGGCTGCATGTTGATGTGGGATTAGAATTAATCCACTGGCACATTTCATCATTTCTGCTTTTGGAGGATTTGTTTCTTGTGTATGCCAGGTCACCAAGGTCAAAAGGTGAGGGTACAAGTCATTAGAAAATACGAATCACATTCAGAAAAGGGAAATAAAAAAAAACTTAATGGCTTAAAAAATGATACGTAAAACCAAAAACTAAAATTTTCACTAAAATAGAGGCTTTTTTTTTCTCCATTTCCATTTTTTGGCAGAATGTTGGAACTTGACAGTTTATTAGGTACACCTATATTAATCGGTCAAATAGGTTGCTGACAGATAATGATCTGAAAAGTCAGAAAGTAATTTTCTACAATAAAAGGGTTTGTGTGTTTAGGGTTGCTCGGATTAATTAAACAGATAATCCACAAGAAGTTTTTATCAAGCACCATACATACAGGTAGTTGGATGTAAGATTTTAAAAATTTTACCAAAAATCATCAGCAAGAACCTTTGTGTTCGGTCGGGTGAGGCACAATAAGATAATGCTTGTGTGTGTGTGTGTGTGTGTGTGTGTGTGTGTGTGTGTGTGTGTGTGTGTGTGTGCAGAGACCATGTCTTTAAACGTAACACGTCTTATGTGTTTCCTGTTAAAATGTTCTTTATATTCTAAGACTTACAGTACACTGTAAAGATAACGCATCACAAACTTCTGCATAGTTCATCTGTGTGTGGGTGTTAAATTTAAAACAGCTATGTATAAGCAACACCACTAACACTTAAATCAGGGTTAACAGTTACGCAAAAGACATGTGAATGTAAATAAACCATCAGCTTGATTGACAGCTCATCTGAGGAGACAGGCAGGAATCAGTGATACATCAATAGGTCTAATCCAGTGCGGTCCGCGCGAGGACAAGGTAGTTATTTATTTATTTATTTATTTATATTTTTTTATTTATGGCCTCGATCACAGGCACGACTTTGAATTCTTTTGTAAAAGGGCTTCTTTTTATAACACAAGGACGTCATCAAAAAGATTTCCTCATCATCTTTTGTATATACCAACAGAATAGTGCAATGTAGACTTTCCCATCTCGTTCGAATCTGTTTTTCACTCCAGAGGGATGTCGTAATAGTCATGTGATTGCAAACAACCTATTGTAAATCTTA
>JAAGKR010010135.1:0-23910 GCA_011419295.1 Clarias macrocephalus
ACAGCGCCTGCGCGCACCAATGGAAACACTTCTGTCGGGATTTATTTGTACTTTTTTAAGGTAAAGTGCAGATTAATTTGTTTTATTTTAATTTTATAGATTGTATTAATTATTTTTATGTATTTATTTTATACACCGCCCCAGGAAAGGAAGACCAAGAGTCGCCTCTGCTGCGGAGGATAAGTTCATCCGAGTCACCAGCCTCAGAAATCGCAGGTTAACAGCGGCTCAGATCAGAGAGCAGGTCAATGCCACACAGAGTTCTAGCAGCAGACACGTCTCTAGAACAACTGTTAAGAGGAGACTGTGTGAATCAGGCCTTCATGGTAGAATATCTGCTAGGAAACCACTGCTAAGGACAGGCAACAAGCAGAAGAGACGCGTTTGGGCTAAAGAACACAAGAAAGAACACAATAAAGAAAACTCTTTGAATGAGAAGGGGTGTCCAAACTTTTGCTCTGTGCTGTATATGGTTGAAATAACAAAAAAGCCGCCTTAACTTCTGACTTTGGCTTATCTATAAACACACAATAAATCCTAAACTGAATTCTTTTGTTTATGTAAAGCTGCTTTGCGACAATGTCTATTGTTAAAAGCGCTATACAAATAAAATTTAATTGGATTGAATTGAATCACACAGAAAATTGTGATCACACAGTTTCTTTATTTATTATATTTTATTGATTCATTAATTTAAAACTTGCTTCCTCTTGCTTTTTGGATTCATATTTTAGCAATATTTTCTAAAATATTTTCTAAGTGTATGAAAATGCTCTTCACTATATTAAATATAGTTAAAGTTATTACTGTTGTTTTTTTTATATCATTTTTTCACTGTGCAACATCACCAAGTATTTAAGTGATCTCAATTTGTATTTTTCTTTCTTCCACAAAGTGGAAGGTTTGGCACAGTCCTTACAGTTTTTAATAAATTGTTGATTAAAAAAATATATATTATTCCAGTAATTTCAAATCTCCTTAACTGCAGGACTGTAGTCTGGAATCTTTTGTCAAAACTTTAATATATTTTAATAAATTCAAATTAACAGTAAAAAAGGTTTCTCTGAATTTTGATCTTTATTAAATAAGCTTTTTTTTTTGTAAATTATAATCAGAGTTGGGTATAATAATGCTGTAATCTAACTACTTTTTCTAATAATGCAGTAATGTAACGCGTTATATTTTAAATGCATGTAATTTGATTCCAGTTACTAATGTGAATAACATTACGTTAAAGCGTTACAAATGTAATGTTTAAAAATTTTATCAAAATGCATCAGTTAACGAGCACGCGCTCTAATCAATCGTCGGAGAGCTTTGTAGTTTTACATTTGATGTTGTAAAGGGTTCACTCTTTTTGCACAGGCGGCACCACGGCCACAAGGCCAAGTGAAGTCTTAAAAAAAGGGTGATTTTATTCAGAAAAAACGGGAAATGAGAGGGTTAAAGGAGGGAGGAAGGGGAACAAGCTGAAGTTTTTAACGCGGAGAAAGCCGGAGATCTGTTAACATTAATTATCGCCAGCTGGCCCGACCCGGCGGCCTCGCCCCTTCGCGCAGAAGGGGAGGACGTCTACGTAGGGAACCTACGGAGTGAGCGAGTAGCGACAACAGTTTGAGGCGCAGCCCATCACAGGCGCACGCCGTGACTGATGTTTTCAAAGTAACTTGAAAGAAACGTAATTAGTAATCTGATTACTTTTTACATGTAATAATCAGTAATGTAAGCAAATTACAATTCTAAAGTAGTAATTAGTAATTTGTAGTAGATTTATTTCGAGTAACTTTCCAACACTATGCTTTACGTTTTAAAGCTAATGAAGTCAGAAACGCGAATATGAACCGATTCAAAGGATCGACTCCCGACTGACTCATGAATCCTGTAATGACTCATGAAGCTGTAATGAATCCTTTTTCCTAAAGTGAAAGTGTTTTAGCCTCGACTCCATTTTGTGTAAGTTTTGGAAAAGTTAAAACACAATCTTTAAAGCGGAAACCGACATATTAATGTAACACAACAGGCCAGTTGACTAAAGGTGAGTGATTTATTTATTATTAACGACTTTATATAAGAACAATGCGGATATCCTGTAAATAAAACTCGTGTAAAACTCAGATGTAGGAAATGTGTAAGGCGTAGGATACCGGTACAACTTGGAACAGGTATGGGTCAGGTATTACTATATAATTGGTAACTATATTATATACTATTGGACCACTATATTGGTCTGGAATTATAGATATACTATATAGCGGTTGTACACTTCCACAATTCGTACAGTCGTTTTAAAAATGAAAGTTTAAGGTGAACATTAGCTGCAAGGTAACTCTGGAACAGTACTGTCTAATAGCAATGCTCAAGTTTAATATTGTGTGTGTGTGCCCCGAAAAACTAATTTAAAGTTAGTAAAAATGATAATATTTCTATTAGAATTGAAACAAATATGAAAAGAAATGGTATTAAATATAAAAGTGCGCCGTCTTGCAGAGGTCGCACTTTTATATTTAATACCATTTCTTTTCAGGTAGCTGCATATTTTACAGCAAAATTTAAAGCAATATTTTACATGACCTGGAAGTAATTGAAATTATATACTAAATGAGAAAGGGGACTCAACTTGTGTATTATTTATTTCTTTGACCCCCCCCCCCCCCAAATGTACAGTATGTGCAGTAAAAGGTTAAAATATGAAAAGTCACAATATTCAGTAATATCCATTATACAGTTTTTCTCACTTTGGAACATTTCTTGAATCGTCCTGAACATTTACAAAACTAAGTAAGTACATTTCTCAGAACAATTAGTACAAACAGCACAACACGATGGATAACCTGCAAAAGCCTGTAACTTGATCAAAATCTTAGTCTGTCTTTTAAAAGTAGTAAACACTTACAGGAGCATCTCAATAAATTAGAATATCATCAAAAAGTTGATTTATTTCCTTAATTCAATTTAAAAAGTGAAACTCATATACAGTATGATACAGATTCACTACACACAGGCTGATATAGTTCAAGTGTTTATTTCTTTTAATTTTGATGATTATGGCTTACAGCTAATGAAAACCTAAAATTCAGTGTCTCAGGAAATTTGAATATTGTGAAAAAGTTCAATATTGGAGACTCATGGTGTCACACTCTAATCAGCTAATTGACTCAAAACGTAAAAGTTTCCTGAGCCTTTAAATGGTCTCTCATTCTGGTGCAGTGGGCCACAAAAGGTCATTGTTAAAGAACCTGGCTGTTTACAGAGTGCTAAGCACATTAATGGAAAGTGGAAAAAATGTGGTAGAAAAAGGTGTGCAAGCAACAGGGATAATACAGTCTTAAATGGATTGTGAAACGAAGCCCATTCAAGAATTCGGGGGAGATTCAACAGGAGTGAACAGCAGCTGGAGTCAGTGCTTCAAAAGCCACCACACACAGACGTATCCAGGACACGGGCTACAACTGTCGCATTCCTTGTGTCAAGCCACTTTTGAACCAGAGACAACGTCAGAGGTGTCTTACCTGGACTAAGGACAAAAAGGACTGGACTGTTGCTCAGTGGGTCAAAGTCCTCATTTCAGGTGAAAGTAAATCATCCATTTCATTTGGAAATCAAAGTCCCTGTGTCTGGAGGAAGAGAGGAGAGACACAGAATCCAAGCTGCTTGAAGTCCAGTGTAAAGTTGCAGGCAGTAGTGGTTTGGGGATCCATGTCATCTGCTGGTGTTGGTCCACTGTGTTTTATTGGGTCCAAGGTCAGCGCAGCCGTCTACCAGGAAGTTTTAGAGCACTTCATGCTACCCTCTGCTGACCAGCTTTTTGGAGATGCTGATTTAATTTTCCAGCAGGAATTGGCACCTGCTCACACTGCCAAGAGTATTAAAACCTGGTTTAACTACCATGCTATACCTTTGCTTGATTGGTCAGCAAACTCACCCGATCTAAACCCCATAAAGAATCTATGGGGTAGCGTGATAAGAAAGATGCGAGACACCAGATCCGACAATGCAGAAGAGCTGAAGGCCGATATCAGAGCAACCTGGGCTTCCAGAACATGTCGGCAGTGCCACAGTCTGTTTGCCTCCATGCCACACCGCATTGCACTGCAGTAATTCATGCAAAGTGAGTCCTGACCAAGTATTGAGTGATGTATGTATTCATACTTTTCAGTAGTCCAACATTTCTGTGTTTCTGTGTTTTTTTTTTTAGTACAGATATATTTAAATTTTCTGAGATACTGAATTTTGGGTTTTCGTTAGCTGTAAGCCATAATCATTAAAATTAAAAGAAATAAACACTTTAAATATATCAGGCTGTGTAATGAACCTGTATAATATGAGTTTCACTTTTTGAATTGAATGACTTAAATAAATCAACTTTTCGTTGTGAGTCTAATTGAGATGCACCTGTAAGGTTTAACTGAACAGTTATAAAATTTCTTCAGTTGGGTAGATGTGGTGTGTGCTGTGGCCTGTGTGGCATGTGTGTGAGCATTGTATCTCCATGTGTTATTGAACATTGTGTAAGTATGGTTTGTTGACTTTTGCTGGGCTCCAGACTAAAACTATTTTAGAACCATTAAAAAAAACAAAAATCACAGAGGCCCTTAAGAGACATGGGGAGAGAAAAATACAGAAGGAACATAAGAGGTCGTTTTTGATGACATGGATGAGAGGATACTGTATCTAGGTGGATTTGTTGTGTTTGTAAGACAGGAGAACACAAAAAGATAAGATAAAAGCCACTTTTTTTTTATCAAAGACACTTTCTCAGTAGAAAACTCTACGTATATGTTTCGGGTCAGGAGATCGGCAAACAGGGTAGCAAAGCAAAAGTTATGAAAAACTGTGATCAAAAGTTTAAAGCAAGGTTCATACACAAGGTAAGCAGGAAGGTTTAAGTGTTCTGGGGGATAGTCTGGAGTAAACGCAGAAGAGTGTAGACTTCACAGTGATCAGCAGGTGTTGACATAATTTATACTCCTGCAGAGATTGGCGAGTAAGCGTGCATGCTGGGAATTGCAGTTCTTTCTGCTCGAGTCTCTTGCCCTTGATTCTGCTACAGGTAGTGTGAGATGTTTACAGTAGTTTTTTAAATAAATGTAATTAAAAGTTTTAAAAAATTAAGAGACTTATTGCAAATTGTTTAGCAAATTTTTGTGAGGTTAAAAAATTCTGCCTTCTACGTTTTGATTAGTTACAGTGATTGATTAGAATCTTCCAGAACGAAGGCAGGATGTTGTGCTTTAGTGCAATTTAGCACAGGATTTCTTAGTCTTCTATATTTTTAATTCAGATTGATTTTCTGGATGATTAGTTTGCTAATGTAACTGAGGTGAGGTTTGTTATTTATGTTCTATCTCCAGCCTTCATAACACCTTCTGGGTTGTGATTAGATGTAAGAATTCAGTCTGACATGATATTCGGCTAAATCATACAAAAATATGAATGAATATCTTAACAAAACCATTGCCAAAATAATTGTAAGATACTTAATATCTACCCAGCTAAAGATAGCACGACTTTAATGCGCTTTACAAGTTTGTTAACGCTGTTTTGCTTCCCACAATCCCTTGCGAGTACTACTAAATGCAGATGCAGGATTTCGACACTAGATGGCAGAGTTGTCCTATTTATCAGGGTTCAACGTGAATTTATACACTGTATATACTGTAGATGTGTATTTCTCAGTATTTGTGGGAGCGAGACTGTTTAACCCTGGACATTTTAGCCCTTGTTTTGGCATGTTTGGCACGGCATTCCTCCAGGACCAAGGTGCTACATGCATGCACAATAAATTAACAGAAACTAACAAGTTAACCAGGACACCTAATTAGCTGACTATCTAAGACAAACAAAATTGACACCATAATTTAACAAAAAACTATATACAGGATATATTACTGTACAAAAGACAACATGTGCAAATGTGCAAACAGGAACAGCAACACAACAACACGACACAATGCAATATACTGTGATATACTGTGATAGTGGGTTGAGGTAGTGCAGGTTAATGATATGATAGATTAAAAAATATTTTCTTTTAAGTAGCAGCAGAGATGAGAAAAGAGTCCTTGAGCAAATAGCAGCTAATGATATAATATTAAAACAATTTCAGGTTAGTGTTGAAATTTGCTGGATGGTTGTAAATCAGTGTGTCTGTGCATGTGTTTATCAGTCCAGTCCTATTTTGTTATGTGATGATGAGTGAATCCATACTGTATGTGTGTGTATCAGTCCAGTCCGTTTTTGTTAAGGAGACAGATGGCATGTGGCTGTGAAGCTGTTACACAATCTGGGTGTACAGGCCTGAATGCTTCGGTACCTTTTTCCAGATGTCAGAAGGGTGAAGAGTGTGTGTGAGGGGTGTGTATGATCAGACACAATGCTGGTGGCTTTGTGGATGCAGCATGTGGTATTGATGTCTGTGATAGAGGGAAGAGAGACCCGATGATCTTCTCAGCTGTCCTCAATATCCGCTGTAGGGTTTGCACTCAGAGTTGGCACAATTCCCAAACCAGACAGTGATGCAGCTGCTCATGATGCTCCCGATAGTCCCTCTGTAGAAGATTGTGAGAATCGGTGGTGGAAACTGGGCCTTCCTCAGCCTTCTTAGGAAGAAAAGACGCTGTTGGGTTTTCTTGTGCAGAGAGTGGTATTGTGGGACCTGGTGAGATTCTCCTCCAGGTGGACACCCAGGAATTTGGTGCTGTGGAATTTGGTGAGTGGTCACTCCATGTCCTCCTGAAGTCAACAACCATCTCTTTTGTCTTATTGACGTTCAGTCCGTTAGCCTCTGTACTTCCTCTCTGTATTCTGACTCGTCATTCTTGCTGTTGAGACCCACCACAGTCGTGTCATCAGCAAACTGTATGTACCTGCTGATGCTTTTCCACTGTTTGCCTCTCTCCTGTGCGTAGCTGTAATATCTTGTATGCGTTAGAAATAAACAGTGGACGTTACACTTTTTAATAATTAGAATTTTTGTTTACTTATTTTACATTTTAATAACAGCAAACAGAGTTTTAAAAAAATTAACAATAATCCGTTATACACAGTAACCAAAAGAAGCAAAAAACATAAATTACATTATTAAACAATTGTGCACATACATAAAAAAAGGCCAGGCCATGAACAGGTAGTTAATAAAATGGTAATTAAATGTTCCATCCTGGAGATTGTCCAGTTAGGCAAGAAACTAATATGCAAAAAAAAAAAAAAAAAGATTCAAGTTTCTTATGTGCCTTAATTTTTCCATCTGAATAACAGACACCATTTCTGACATCCACCCTTGAAAAGATGAAGGAGAGCGAGATTTCCAGTCTGTTTAAAATGAGACTCTTGGCTGTGTTTATATCGAGCATCAAAGATGTTTGCACAACTTCAGATAGATATAGTGTGTATCCTGAACAGATGAGCATTGCTAATTCAGCATGTAGACTAATGTATTTGCCATATTTATTGGAAAATCAAGAAAAATAGCTGAATAATATACTGTCAGTGTATGACAACGCTAAAAGGTGTGTGACATGGTACTTCCTGAAACGGTGTACCTGTCACACTAAACGAAAATAGTCTGATAAATCTTGTGCAGTTTGGATTAGTTTGGAATAGTGAAGACAGTGTGCAACTTTAAACCAAGTCATATGGTGTCTACTACTGATCGAACAAGAGTGTTTTCTGGCCAAAAGTTCAGACAGGTCAATGTCCAACTCACTACTCCAGGTCTTTCTCAAACCGTCTTAAATGTATAATAATACAAGTGTAAATTATGGTATGTTAAAGGATTTAAAATAAATAAATAAATAAATAAAAAAAATATATAACAAATAATAAAAATTTAGCAGGCTTAAAGTATCTGGCTAATTGAAAAAAACAACAACAACAACAACAAAAAAAAAACAATCATATAGTGTCGGTAATTAAATTAAATGAACTAAAATGTCTGTAATTAAACTGAACAGATTGAGGGGTCTGCCTAAGTTTGATACACTTGATTCGCTATAATTCACCAACTCTGAGCATGCTCATAGAGGATTAAATAAGTATTTGTGCACACAAGAAACAAGATGCTCTCCTGTTTAACTCTAACCTAACTATACAAACCAAGACAGCAGCAACAAATATATTTCATGACATACTTGACTCCCAGTGAGCTACCATTAAGTGTACTAGTGTGTGTACCAGTGTTTGTATCAAAGTGTGGTGGACACATGAAGCAATAATCCTTCTTTAATGAATTTTAAAACAAGAGATTCATCAAGAGATTCATGAAGAGATTCATTAGCCATGTGTCAAGCTAGGACCACACACACACACACACACACACACACACACACACACACACACACACACACACACACACACATTATTATTCATAATTTCTCTTTTTTGCACATGATTGTATACGCTGCCATAAACACTAAATACTGTGTTTTAAGGATTTGCATGATGACTATCAAGAAGCATGGTATGTTTACACATTTATTATTCTCATATTGCAATATCTTCTTCTGCACTTTCACTCACATTAGGACTTTGTACTGGTTGGCTTTGCACACTCAGTGAGCACAGTTTTCAACTGTGCTCACCGACACACTTTATGTAGTTTTCGAGAGGCAGCAGGCCATCTCCAGTCCTTCTGAAATATGAGTATGAACCGATTCAAAGAGTCGACTCATTCTTAATGACTCATCGTCTGTAATGAATCTTCTTCCCTAAAGTGACTCCATCTTGTGGAAGTGTAGGAAAAGTTGAAATACAATGTTCATATATCAAACAAAGTTTCTTTGAAGCAGAAAACGAGATATTAATGTAACACAACAGGGCCGGTGACTAAAGGGCAGTGATTTATTTATTACTAACGCGGACACAAATAACAAATAAAACTCGTGTAAAACTTATATGTAGGAAATCTGTAATTTGGCTGTCAGGTTTGGAAGTCTTGACGCAGGCGCGGCGGCTTCGAGTTAATACGTTTAATGATAAACACAAATAATCTTGATCAAAATAAACAGATGACAAACAAACTTTCCTTGAAACTGGTGTGTTCCAATCGACCATAAGTTCCCTGCGTAGTGCCCTTACACAGAGTCATGTTAAGTGTGATTCCAAACCGCAGGGAGAGAAACTGCTCAGTTCAAGAACTGTGAACGGTGTAGGGAACAAGTGAATAACGGGTCTTCACTTCACCGGAAATGGGAGTGAAAAAAAGAACTCGAGAAAGTATTCACTGTATATATCATCATTAAAGAGGACATAATTAACGCATTCATTTAAATTTAATATATGCAAGAAATTCTTAGTATTATATAGGCTAGCAATCTGTAAAAAAATCTTTGTAAATCTTGTAAATCAATAAAAACCGTAACGTTTCAATAGTATATGTTTTAAAAGTGTATAAGCTTTTGTTTATTTCCACAGCAACAGCGACAGAAATCATGTTTGTTACCCTAAGTTCCCTTAACCGACATTACCTGCACATGGTGTAGGGAGTAGGGAGCACCCACTGAAGGACATTTCGTAATGAAACACAGCCATCGCCTGTAAGGAATCGTCTGTTGAAAGTGAAAGTGTTTCAGCCTCGACTCCATTTTCTAGGAGTGCTGGAAAAGTTATAATACAGGGTGGGCCATTTATATGGATACACCTTAATAAAATGGGAATGGTTGGTGATATTAACGTCCTGTTTGTGGCACATTAGTATATGTGAGGGGGCAAACTTTTCAAGATGGGTGGTGACCATGGTGGCCATTTGGAAGTTGGCCATCTCGGATCCAACTTTTGTTTTTTCAATAGGAAGAGGGTCATGTGACACATCAAACTTATTGGGAATTTCACAAAAAAAAAAACATGGTGTGCTTGGTTTTATGGTAACTTTATTCTTTCATGAGTTATTTACAAGTTTTTGACCACTTATAAAATGTGTTCAATGTGCTGCCCATTGTGATGGATTGTCAATGCAACCCTCTTCTCCCACTCTTCACACACTGATAGCAACACCGCAGGAGAAATGCCAGCACAGGCTTCCAGTATCCGTAGTTTCAGGTGCTGCACATCTCGTATCTTCACACCATAGACAATTCGCTTCAGATGACCCCAAAGATAAAAGTCTAAGGGGGTCAGATCGGGAGACCTTGGGGTCCATTCAACTGGTCTGACACTAACCCACATTGGATAGATCTCTCCAAGACTGTTGGAACAAAAAAAGGGATGGTATGGTGTGGTATATGGGGTACAAAGATAGTGGGGCCATTCTTCATCAATGGAAACCCCAAGGCCACTGGATATTTGAAATTTCTACATGATGCGTTTCCTTCAGTGAGGCTCTCCCAATCATGACCCACTCTCGCCCCTATGGGCGACACGCACTCACTCGCGCCCCTATGGGCGAAACCACACACACTCGCGCCTCTAATAGCGCACCAGCTCCTATGAGCGAACCACACACACTCGCGCCTCTAATAGCACACCAGCTCCTATGAGCGTACCACACACACTCGCGCCTCTAATAGCGCACCAGCTCCTACGAGCGGCCAACGCACACTCCACGCTCCTACGAGCGGCCAACACACACTCCACGAGCGTACATGGGTTTAGAGTAGGCACAAATGGAGAACCCACATACAAGCTGACACAAACTCACACACACAGGCTGAAGCCCATTCACATACAGGCTGGAACACACAGACAACTTTCACATCATATGGAGCCTTCAAAACATGAAACCAAACCCAACCAGAATAAAACACAAAACTAAAACACGTAATGCCCTCATAACATAATTAATGCTCGACTCAGTTTCCCAGACCAACCAGCTATTTATAACTACTCTAATGAGCAACCCCGGTTCAGGTGAGCTTAGTCATCACCTGACCGAGGTGCTTTCTGGGAAACTGAGTCTACAAACAGAACTACAAAAACTAAAAAACACACATGTCCGCAGTGCCCCCTAGGGGCAGTCCCTTACACCTCTGTAAAAATTCCAGATCAAATTACTGTTTTTCAGCAAACTCGGCGTCCTCTGAGAAATCTAATCCCGTCCGAATGCGAATGTCTGTGTTTGCCGAAAATGTTTTTTTCCGAAACGCGTTTTCTTGTGTTTTTTTTTCAACGTGAACTACAGTAAAATTTATAGCGCGCAGGTATTCTTTCTACACTCTTTCTATTCTTTCTAGTTTCTGCTTTCTACGGTCCAGTAGAAATCCTTATCCCCAACACGTGGTCTTGGGCAACGCCCACATGTAAAACACAGACACGCCTACCTTCGTAATAAACACGGAGATGTTAGTCCCATCCGAATCCATACATGAAATGACAGACGTCGGCTGAAACAAATTCTAACTCAAACGTCCCCAAGTAAAACTAGTCCTGTCCGAATAGTGCTTAAGATTAAGCTCTAAGATAAGCTGTAATGTATGAGGCGCCGTATAGGGCTTAAATCAAACTTCACTCATGCACACACGCATGAAACACTTGCATACACGTATATGAAACAGTCACACATCTATATATACTACTAACTCCTCACACAACTACATATGAAATGCGTGCACACACACCTATGAGACGCGCGCACATACACACAAACTCTCCGCGCACACATACCTATAAGATGCATGCACATACACAAAGTCTCTGTGTGCACACTCTCACACTCTCTCACACACACACACCTATGAGATGTGCACAAACAAAGGAATATTCCTATCAGTCATTACAATATTTATTATAATTATTTTCGAGGACAACATAATATAAATAGGACACAATAATTGAATTTTAATTTAATTAAGAAATATTTACTATTATATAGCCTAGTAATCTGTATAAACAAACAAACAAATAAATAAATAAATAAATAAATGCATCTTCGTACATCTTGTAAATTAATTAAATCAGAAGTTATAAATGCTTCAATACATTATATATTTTATAACAGTGTCAGTTTTTGTTTCAATAAATATTCTATATTTAATGTCCATAGCGTGAAATTTCCACAGCAGCAGCGACAGGTATCCGAGGTGCGTGTGTTACCATGGTAACGCATGTAGGAAGTGACGTTGCAGGGTCTGAATGGTGAAATTTTGTAGAGTGAAGTTCTCTTAACAGACATTCCCCAACATGGAGTAGGGTGTAGGGTGTAGGGTCTAGTAATTTCAATGTATATGGACTTGCCGATTCATTCTCTCTGATTAGTAGTAGATTTTTTAAATAGGCCATTATTGGACAGTTTAGAAGACAACGAGTGGTTTATTTATTATCACCACAAAAGTGTGCGGTATGGAGGGTCGGAACAATGTTTGAATTGCTGATTCTGTATTTGGATTAAGTGGAGGGAGTCACGTGGGATTCCGATGAGTTAGTTATTGTTTTTAATAGCAAAGGTGAGGAAAGCACATTTCACAAAACAGTAACTGCTTCGGTTGTAGGATCCGACATATTAGCCACAGATTACGTGCTTCAATTTTTCTTTTTCAAAATCATCACCTGCGTTTTCTGCCGCTTTAATATTCAGACATCATGTGGACAGTTGTGAATATGCCTTGTGATTGAGCAGTGATGATCATTATACTGTCCTACTCCGTCTTCTAAACTGTCCAACTTTTTTACAAACCGCTACTACCAACATGGAGTATGAAGCGACAAGTCCGTCTACACTGAAATGCCTTCCGGTTACACTGAGAATCATGTATCATGTACAGTGCACGCATCTCATAGGTGTATGTGTACGTAGAGTTTGTATATATGTGAGCACGTCTCATAGGTGTGTGTCCGCGCATTTCATATGTAGTTGTGTGAGCAGTTAGTAGTATATATAGATGTGTGACTGTTTCATATTTGTGTATGCAAGTGTTTCATGTGTGTGTGCATGAGTGAAGTTTGATTTAAGCCCTATACGGTGCCTCATAATAATTTAACTGTGGAACAATACTGTAGATCTAATATGTAATGTTTTTGTTTAATTTTGCCCAAAAGAACAAATTTAAAGTAAGTTAAAATATACATTTCTATTAAAATTAGAAATAAATCTGAAAAGTAATGATATTCCATATGGAAGTGCGCCCTCTGCAGGACATGTAGCCACACATTTTACAGCAGATTTTAAAGCAATGTCTTACATGACCTGGATGTTACTGAAATGAAAGTATAATCTGCATGTTAGAAATGTTTAATTGGCAGCTGTTTTAACAATTTATAATATATCAACTTTAAAAAGCTTTTTGTTTGACATTAGGAAATGTACAGATATATTTGACTACAGTATGTTAAGACATGCAGTGCTGTGAAAAAAAGAATATTACACAAAGATAACCTAAAGTAAATTTAAAAATACAGTTTTTAATGATTTCATTTATTAAGAGAAAAGGCTCCCAAATCTGTCTGGCCCTATATGAATAAGTAATTGCCCCCTTGCTAAATCATAAATGAACAGTGATCTTTGGAAAGCTGAGTTAAATTTCTCTTGCCACACCCAGGTCCGATTACTGCCAGAGCTGTTAAATAAAAAAAAATGTATAAATAGAACTTGTGTGACAAAGCGAAGCACACTAAGGGTGGCACAACCAATTATTAGCTTTAGTGGCAATTACTTTTTAACCTAGGGCCGGACTTTCTTATCTCCAGCCTTCATAACACCTTCTAGGTGTTTAAGAGCAGGACATGATTCATTGTGTTTTTGTCAGAGTTTAGCCAAGTTATGGAAGACTCACAATATAAGAATAATTTTTAAATTTCATTCGACATATTTTTTATTGTCTTCTTTGCACTATAGTCACATCCTTCATTTATTGGATCCTCTCTTTTATTAATATTTGGTGGTTATATTCTTGCTGGTTCATTCTCTCTATTACTACTTATGTACAGTTTTCTTCCCACCTGTACAATCATCATGCATGTGTACATAGAAGCGGATTTTAACTTTTCTTTTTTCCTCACTGCAACTCTTGCTTGTTGCTTACTTGTTGTATAATATGTGAACTGGATACTGTAACAATGCAATTTCCTTTTGGGGTTAATAAAGTACTCTCTCTCTCTCTCTCTCTCTCTCTCTCTCTCTCTCTCTCTCTCTCTCTATCTATCTGTCTAAGGTGATTACTCAATTCTGTAACACAGATTTTTATTTTTCGATGACCACTGGTCTTTAGGTCAAAAATGTGAAAATTATTGGGTGAAAGTTTAACTACAAATGTGGTTTTGTGTTTTTCAGGAGTGTAATCCACTGAGATCAGATACTTCAGGATCTCAACTATTAGTTTGTGTATACTTTACTAATATTCAAAGATGGAGACTCCTGATCTGGACACTGATAATGTGTCCCCACCCTTTAAAAAACGGTAACCTATCATACCTTGGCATTTCAGTCATTAAATATTCATATTCAAACTACTAACTGCGCATATTTGAAATAAGTCATTTAAAATTGTAAACAGTAAAGTGTTCTGAACAACTATTATGAACAAAATAACAGTCACCATAAAATTTATTCTGTTCATTGCAAGTAAAATTTATCTCTCATTAAATTAACAAGTTGAAATAATGTTGTGCAGTAAACTCCAGGAAGAGAGATCAGAATCAGCAGCACCCAGCTGTATCTCCATGAAGAGTGATGAGTCTATGGATCGTCCTATTGAGTTTAAAGCTGGAGACTCCTCACCTCTACACAGGTAACGTCTCCTCACTGTTAATGTCACTGCTGAAGTCACAGTTAAAGGAAATTCATCTAGCTCAGGGGTCGGCAACCTTAAACACTCATTTGAACCGTTTCCCACAGAAAAGAAAACACTGGGAGCCAAAAAACTCTTAACATCTAAAATGAAGATAACACTGCTGTTGCCGACCACTGATTTAGATAAACAGGATGGCAAACTAAATACTAAATTTAGTTACCACTATCTTTAATGAAGCCACTATTAATTGTCTAAATAATTTTTGTATTAATTAGGTAGTTTTTTCTTTAAAAATGTACAGTATTTGTGGTATCTTTAAAATAAATGCCACTTAATTGCACATGCTAGTTTGTTATGAGAGTAAATGATTATGTTTCTAAGTATGGCTTAATTGTCCAAAAACATGTTTGCTCACTGTATGTCATGGCAGGTTAGACCACCACTTACCATAATTTATACACTAACAGGACAACTAGCCAAAAGAATCTTCCAGAGTGTTACGACCTCTACCTAGGGGTGTAATGAGCATAACATGATAAAGCCTCTCAACACTTTCCCACTCCCAAGTAAAGGTAGCCACTAGGTTTCACAAAGTAAATGTAGCCTTTATTTAAACTCAGAGTTGAGCAATGCCCAAAACAACAAACAAAAATACTCTACCATACCCTAGGCTTGCCTAGTCAAAATCAAATATAAAATAAAATACACAATTGTCTAATGATGTCTAATAAAATACACAATTGTCTAACCTAACTTCCTAAACAAAAAAAACAGGAGAAAAATTCCGTGGATAAAATAAAAGGGGCTTCTCACTCCTTCAGAGGCTACAAAGTGTTCAATATATACAGAAATTATTTTTTTAGTTAATAATAGAAATGAAGTGTCAACATTTTCTATTCAATGATGGTCACAGATTTGCAAATTTTATCATCACATCTTACAAGTTCGAGTTCACACACAAACGGTTTAGTTGGGAGTGGCATGGCAGTGAGAGAAGGACAGCTGTCATCGGTGGGTTTTTAAAGAAAATGGGGTCCCATCTTGTCCAATCAGCTTGCTTCAATCTATTCGAATGGGCAAGTCACAGGAGATCTCCTATAACTCCACCCACACACATTCTCACACAACACACAGTCAAAACACAACAACTCCAAAGAATGAAAGAATATATATATATATAAAACAAAGAATTAAGCCTATGGCGTTATATTCCTGCCACAATTCTGAGCGCGCGGTTCGACATTTTGAGAGCAGACAAAGCACTCTATGCGCGTGCAGTGTCTCCACTGCGCGCTCAACAGCTCAATTCTGCGCATGCAACATTTATTTCATCGTTAGACTACATCGACTAAAATTCAAATCGGACAACTCGGTCTCTTTACTTATAAACTTTTATTTACAACGCTTCCGTTCCAGCTGCTAGAGAAGGAACAGCCAATCAGAAGCCGTGTGTGGAAGTCTGTGATTGGCTGGTTTTGTGGCAGTTTTGTAACATTGGACAAAGTTGAGCGAGCGTATAGGCAGAGTCGAGTGCGCACAGAAAATAAATGTTGCACGTGCGTGCAGTCAAGCACAGGTCAGGATTCAGTGCAGGACAGTCAAGTTCATTCACTCCAACATTGGAACAGCGTGTTTTCATGAAGCTCACTTTGTGCACAGAGGCATTGTCATGGTCTCTTGGTTCTGCTGAAGGGGAATTGCAGTTGAAAATTTAAGTTTTCATATAGTGTATTTATTTAGAACATATAAAACTAATAATTTAATTGGTGTTTTTTGTATTACCTTATTAAATTAAGAAGGTACTTAAAACAGTAAAAAGTGTATATAAATAACTAAAGGACTGTGTGTAATGTTGTGCAGTAAACTCCAGGGAGAGAGATCAGAATCAGCAGCACCCAGCTGTATATCCATGAAGAGTGATCAGTCTATGGATCGTCCTATGAAGTTTAAAGCTGGAGACTCCTCACCTCTACACAGGTAACGTCTTCTCACTGTTAATGTCACTGCTGAAGTCACAGCTAAAGGGAAATTCTTCTAGATAAACAGGACGGGAAAAATACAGTAGCAGGCTCGTATTTCAAAACACTCGTAAATCAAATAGAATCTTCCCATAAGATATAATGGAAACTCAAATTGATTGTTCCACAGCCCATAAAAATAAATAAAACAAAATATTAAATTCAAATAAAGCAAATTAACCTGCACTTTACCTTTCAATAAAAGTAAAAATAAAAGCGCAAGAGAGAGAAAAACCATTGGCTCAGTTGGGAGCACATGACGCTCTCAAAACAAGAAGCGCATACGTGCTACATGATACTCAGAACTCATAATCCAAGACTTGCTTGTTTTTCAAGTCAAAATTTATTAAAAATCTTTGCTCGTCTTGCGGAACACTCTCATGAACCGCATTACTCACAATCAGAGGCTCCACTGTAAAAGCTAAAACACATGTATTATCTTAATGAAGCCTCTATTAAGTGTACAAACCTTTTTTGTCTTAATTAGGTAGTTTTTTTTTTATGTTTGTCGTATCTTTCAAATAAATGCCAGTTGATTGGACGTGCTGTTTTGTGATGTAGATAAATTATGTTTCTAAGTATGACTTAATTGTCCAAAAAATGTTTTTGCTTGCTGTATGTTCTGTCATCACATGTTATCTCACCTCTTAGCGTAGACACTAATAGGTCCCCAAGCCAAAAGAATCTTCTAGATTTACATTAATATTCCACCAAGAAATATTGCTGTATTTAGCAGTTGAAGTTATTCTAACTAAAAAGAGTTATTCTGGGAGGATGGTTACAGAGTACGTCACCCCGAATGGGGAAACACTGAATGAACAAAGGATTAAGACACTTAACTAAATATATATAATAAGTAATCCAATTGTCTACAGGAAAAGACTTAGTGATGTGCATGGGGAGCGAAGTTTGGTCCGTCTGGTCCAAGTGCACAGATGACATAAAAATTGCTAAAAAGTTGCTATGATAGAAAAGTGTGAGAACACACAATACATCACAGCTTGTTTCATCCATCTGTAAGGAAAAAAAAACTCCAATGCCCACCTGGCTTAGCTGTACATACCTTCTTAATGTTCTGTTTTCATATTTTGTCCATAAATTCTTTTAAACTTAAATACACTTTATGGCCAACAGCTCCCTATCACATTCATATGTGCTTTTGATCATTTCAGTCCTGAGTTAGTCAAGTCAAGTAGGCTTTTATTGTCATTTCAACCATATACAGTACAGTACACAGTGAAATGAAACAACGTTCCTCCAGGACCAAGGTGCTAAATACAACGTAAATTAACAACACAACATAAATTCACATCACAACATAACATAAATTAACAACGTAATGACAGATTTACAATTTTTAAGTTAACCTAAAAAAAACTATGAATTTCTATACAAAGGAGAGACAACAATAGACAACAAAGTGCACATGCAAATGTGCAAACAAAGAGCTACAGAATGAGAAAAAAAACACTGTAACACGTTACAGTTTTTTTTTTTTTTTTTTTTAAGAGTGATGAGGTATAAGTTGAGGTAGTGGGAAGAGCAGCAGTAAACAATTGACATTTCTGAAGTAGCAGCAATGGTTTAAAAAAGATATTGTGTGCAAATAGCAAAGTAGAGTAAATATTGTGCAAATATTGCAAGAGTAGTTCAGGTAGGTGGGTATGAACAAATTGAGATGGATGTAGATCAGGGTGATTGTGCATGTGTGTGTTTATCAGTTCAGTCCTGATGTTATTTAGTTCGTCTGAATGATTTGTGTGTGTGTGTGTGTGTGTGTGTGTGTGTGTGTGTGTGTGTGTGTGTGTGTGTGTGTGTGTTTATCAGTCCAGTCCCTTTGTGTTGAGGAGAGGGTTGTGGGTAAAAGCGGTTACACAGTCTGGATGTGAGTGCCCAAATGCTTCGGGACCTTTTTCCAGTTGGCAGGAGGGTGAAGAGTGAGTGTGATGGGTGTGTTTTGCGGATGCAGCGTGTGGTGTAGACCCCTATTATCTTCTCAGCTGTCCTCACTATCCTCTGTAGAGACTTGCGGTCCGAGATGGTACAGTTCCCAAACCAGACAGTGATGCAGCTGCTCAGGATGCGCTCATTGGTTCCTCTATAGAAGGTGGTAAGGATTGGCGGTGAAAGCTGGGCCTTTCTCAGCCTTCTCAGGAAGAAATTACATTGTTGGGCGTTCTTGTGCAGAGAGCTGGTGTTGAGGGACCAGGTGAGGTTCTCCTCCAGGTGGACACTCAGGAATTTTATGCTCTTGACGATCTCCACAGAAGAGCCGTCGATGCTGAGCGGAGAGTGATCGCTCCATGTTCTCCTGAAGTCAACAACCATCTCTTTTGTCTTATCGATGTTCAGAGACAGGTCTTTGTCTTTACAGCAGTTAGCCTCTGCACTTCCTCTCTGTACACTGACTCATCGTTCTTGCTGATGAGACCCACCACGGTCGTGTCATCAGCAAACTTGATGATATGATTGGAGCTGTGTGTTGCTACACAATCATAAGTCAGCAGCGTAAACAGCAGGGGACTGAGCACACAGCCCTGGGGAGCCCCAGTACTCAGTGTGGTGGTGGTGCTGGAGGTGCTGTTCCCGATCCACACTGCCTGAGGTCTTCCAGTCAGAAAGTCCAGGATCCAGTTAAAGAGGGAGGTGTTCAGGCCCAACAGGCTCAGCTTCCCGATCAGTTGTTGAGGGATGATGAATTGAATGCTGAACTGAAATCTATGTACAGCATTCTGACGTAAGTGTCCTTCTTGTCCAGGTGTGTCAGTGCCAGGTTAGTGCCAAGGTTAGTGCCACTTTGCAGTTTAAAATGATCTCCACTCTTCTATGAGAGCTTTCCACTAGAGATTGGTGTGCATCTGTGGGGATTTGTGCTCATTTATCTACAAGAGCATTAGTGAGGTCAGACACTGATATTGGGTGAGGAGGCCTGGGTGCAGTCAGTGTTCTAGTTCATCACAAAGGTGTACAATGGGCTTGAGGTCAGGACTCAGTGCAGGACACTCAAGTTCTTTTACTCCAACCTTTGTGTTTTCATGAAGCTCACTTTGTGCACAGAGGCATTGTCATGCTGAAACACGATTTGGCCTTTTGAGTCTGGTGAAGGGGAATTGCAGTGTTGCATATCACACATTTTATATAGTGTATTTATTGGGAAAACATAAAAAGAATAATATAACTAAAGTTTTTAATATGAAAGTAAAGCTAACAGTCACCACTTAGTATAGAATTGTTATAATTTATTCACTATTAACAATTATGTCCTTATTTAATTAAGAAGGTACATAAAACACTAAAGAGTGTATATAAAGGACTGTCTGTAATGTTGTGCAGTAAACTCCAGGGAGAGAGATCAGAATCAGCAGCACCCAGCTGTGTCTCCATGAAGAGTGATGAGTCTATGGATCGTCCTATGAAGTTTAAAGCTGGAGACTCATCACCTCTACACAGGTAACGTCTCCTTACTGTTAATGTCACTGCTGAAGTCACAGTTGAAGGGAAATTCATCTAGATCAGCCGTTGGCAACCTTAAACACTCTAAGAGTTTGTGACATACTGTATGTAACATGCCGTGTACTACATGACAAAGCGCAATGTATGAATTTAAGTTTCCTCGCATTGTCAAGACACTAACCGGTGATCACCTGCTTTCAATGCAGCTGCCTTAACTATTTCACCATCTGGTAAGCTGTGGGACTTATTGGCTAAAATCCCATTTTTATTAAATAATTTAAACTGGCTATAGATAATGTTAGTTTTTATGTTGGTGAACCCCCACCAGTGTACATGACGAATACAACATTTACAAGACAGGAGACAGCCACAACTGTGAATTTGTGTCTCTTTGTCCACAAATGTGACTTTGCATAGTGTTAATATACGTTGCTATACATTGTAACACTAGGCATTAAATTTAGTGCCCTCTAGTTAATGACTGCTACTCAGACATTGAAACCATTTTTATCATCCAAGATGACGAGCTTGATTTAATTATGAAAATGTGCTGACAATGCAAAAACTGTCAGTCGCAGGATGTGTATACTGTAAGGCTGCCCCTGACACTGGATTTACCTTACGGGAATATACAGTATTGCAACACGCTTATTAGAACAGCGCAAGAGGGTGTTACTGGGGCGGGACTTCATTCACTGCGTTATCGTGGGAGATCATGTTCCACGCACGGATCAGGCAGGGATTTGTCATGGATCGGGCAGGGCGGCTGTTATATTATTTAAAATAACAATAAAAAACTGTGGAAAAACAACAGCCATCAGAAGCCATCCCACAGCGTGACTGATGATTTTTAAATTCCACTCATATAACAGATAGAGAACCTGCCCTAATCCTGGCTCGAATAAAAAATAGAGCTGTCATCTAGAATTTAATGCACATAGACAAATCTATCCACAACAACCGCTGATAAATATAAGAAAAAGCAAAGCCGCAATGTCTGCAGCACATGATTTAAATACTTTACCAGCTGGATTATGAGCCCAACACTGGTCAAAACACCATTCCATGTCCTTTAAATAATGACATCACCTACAATTTAATGCAGATAGACTAATGCACCTAAAGCACTCAGCCAATAAATCTCCTGTGCTGATGAATGTAAAACAAAATTTTCTGTTAATCAAAGCTCTGACGTCTGCAGCATGTGACTTACACACCTTTAAAAACTGGCAAAAAGGGCCTCCGAGTGACGCAGTGATAAGGTGCATCCTGCGTCCTATCATCCAGAGATCGCGAGTTAGGTGATGTTGTAACCTCTCGCAGCCGGAGGTCAAGGAAGAGCTGATTGGCTGAGCTCTCTCAGAGGGGAGGGATGAGAGGTACTCAGTGTTCCCACATTAATCACGGCTCTACAGCCAATCAGGGGTGTCTGTGAGCTCACGCGAGCGGAAGGAGCGGATAGCGCTGTCCTCCGAGTGTGTTACGCCGCCCCCAATGGTGCGTGAGCGAGCAGTTCGAAAAGATGCGGTCGGCTGGCGTCACGTGGTTCGGAGGAACCACGTGATAGTTTTCGGCCCTCCCGACTGAGGGGTAGTAGCTTAATGTGGGAGACTCCTAGTGACTGGGAGGAATTGAATATGACTAAAAATAGGTAGAAAATCGTGAAAAAAAACTGCCAAAAAGTAGATGAAGTTTTGAACAAGAAATCTGAGGCCTGTGGTAATAAATTGATAACTTATGTAACCCACATCGTTGTTCACTTGTTCTGTATTAGATTAACAATCACTCAAGGTCAGGAAAAGGTCTAGAATCTGCTCTTTTGAAACTTCTGCAGTCCCACTTATCAAGTACAACATTACATTTTCAGTACATTTTCTTGCTGCATAGACAGACAATTTTACTAGTGTTAAGTGAATTTCTTAAAACAAGAGAAATAAACTGTCCAGGCAGCAAAAAACTTTTACTTGATAAGTGGAACTGGAGATGTTTCATATGAGCGTCAGTTGAACTTTGGAATGCATTTTTGCACAGAGGCTTGTGGAATTTATCCCTGGTCACTTACATTAAATTCCCCCACAGTGCAGGAAAATGTATAATATTGTAATGTACTTATAAACACTTATTTGCACCTCAATTCTGAAAACACCCAAACTATGTCTTTAAGGATAATGTTTAGACTATATTAAAAATGATCAACTACAATTTTTGTTCAAAGTGTTCTACAGACGGCAGGAGACAGAATAGCAAGGAGCATCATCACAGATACAGGGTAAGATCAAAACCAACAACATGACTGTGACACTGACACACTGGTGTTATAAACATTTCTGCTGTTATTAACTACAGAGTGATTAGATTATAGAAAACATGCATTTGAATAAAACAAACACATAGTGAGAACATTATAAAGAGATATCAATCATAACCGTGCAGAAAAATAAGATCTTAAAGATTAATTATTGGACTCCATGTCTCACCACATTCTACTTCACCATCTCACAGGCACGAATCAGAATCTGCTGCTGTAAATGAATTCCAGAAAAAGTTCAAATTAAATCTGATGAAGAAGTTTCAGTTCTTGAATGGAGTGATAATAAACCTGGGAACCCAAACACTCCTGAATGAGATCTACACAGAGCTCTACATCACAGAGGGAGACAGTGGAGACGTCAATAATGAACATGAGGTGAGACAGATCGAAGCAGCGTCCAGGAGAATAACAACAGAGGAAACACCAATCAAATGCAAGGACATCTTTAAGCCCTTATCTGAACAAGACGAACCCATCAGAACTGTACTGACAAAGGGAGTCGCTGGCATCGGAAAAACAGTCTCTGTGCAGAAGTTCATTGTGGACTGGGCTGAAGGGAAAGCAAATCAGAACGTCTACCTCATATTTCCACTTCCTTTCAGAGAGCTGAATCTGATGAAGGACCAGAAACTGAGTCTGATGGAGCTCCTTCATGTCTTTTTCGAAGAAACAAAACAAATGGGCATGTCTAGTTTGGAAAAGATTTTGTTCATTTTTGATGGATTGGACGAGTGTCGTTTTCCTCTAGATTTCCAGAACACAGTGAGAGTGTGTGATGTAACTGAATCAGTATCAGTGCCTGTGCTGCTGATAAACCTGATCAAAGGGAATCTGCTTCCCTCTGCTCACATCTGGATCACCTCCCGACCTGCAGCAGCTGATCAAATCCCCTCTGAATGTGTCCATCGAGTCACAGAGGTACGAGGGTTCAGTGACCCACAGAAGGAGGAGTACTTCAGGAAGAGGATCAGTGATCAGAGCCTGGCCAATAACATCATCACACACCTGAAGTCATTAAGAAGCCTCTACATCATGTGTCACATCCCAGTCTTCTGCTGGATTTCAGCCGCTGTTCTAGAGAGAATGTTGGGTGAAGCAGAGAGTGGAGAGATCCCCAAGACTCTGACTCAAATGTACACACACTTCCTCATCATCCAGATAAACATCATAAGAGAAAAGTACTCAAAGAAGCAGGAGAGTGATGAAGAAATGCTTCTTAAACTGGGACAACTGGCTTTTGAGCAGCTGGAGAAAGGGAACCTGATCTTCTATGAGGAAGACCTGAGAGAGTGTGGCATTGATGTGAGAGAAGCAGCAGTGTACTCAGGTGTGTGTACGCAGATCTTCAGAGAGGAGTTTGGGCTTCACCAGAGTAAAGTGTACTGCTTTGTTCATCTGAGCATTCAGGAGCATCTCGCAGCTCTGTATGTGCACCTGATGTTCAGGATAGACAATAAAAATGTTCTTACAA
>JAAGKR010010136.1:0-22500 GCA_011419295.1 Clarias macrocephalus
CTTAAGCTGTAACCTTCTGTAAAATATAAATATATGACAATACTACAAATGCTAAAGGAGCGCAATGTCCATGAGTAAGAAGTGAAGCAGAGAACTGGGTCATAATATTTACCTCAAAAACAAAGAACCTGAATGTAGTTCTGAGCCAGTGTCTTTCCTCTAGTGTGGGATCTGTAGAAATCCTTCCTAAAACTCACATCTCTCCTGACACCTTATATACCATTTCGTCCTGCAAAAACACCTACCATTGTGTTGAGGGTTTTTTTTTTTTTTGCTTTTTTTTTTTCTTACCTGCAAAAATATCCTTACCTCTTGTGGTGAGTGTTGGTAACAACACTTTCAATTTCCTTTTTTAAACAATGCACTCACTCACTCATCATCAATAGCGCTTAATCCTGTATTCAGGGTCACGGGGGGCCTGGAGCCTATCCCAGGAGACTTCGGGCACATGGCAGGGTTCACCCTGGACAGGGTGCCAATCCATCACAGGGCACAGACACACACACATACACTCATTATGGACAATTTGTGAAAGCCAATTAGCCTAACCGACATGTCTTTAGACTGTGGGAGGAAACCGGAGTACCCGAAGGAAAAACACACCAAGCACGGGGAGAACATGCAAACTCCATACACACAGAGACAGGAATCGAGCCTGGCCGGGGATCAAACCCGGACCCTGGCGGTGCAAGTGCGACAGTGCTAACCACTACACCACCGTGCATATTGGAAACTGGTATATTGATATTTTATAAACAAATCACACCATGAAACAAAAAGAAACATTACATATAATAGTACTTTAATCTCTAAAATTTTTAACTGGGCAAAATAATAATATGTAAATGGGCTGCCCCTTTGAGTGCTTTACTAAAATCATGTCTCTCACAGTATAAAAAATTTTTAGGGCTAATTTTAAAGGGAACTGAAATTAAAGATGACAGACAGGCATTAGTTCACTTTTCTGTATATTAACTTTATAGCCAGATATTTTGCCAAACACTGTAAGTATCTAAGTCACTAATTTAGGTAAGTTTGTCAGGGGTTGTGACAAGTATAATAACATGTCATATAATAACATGTCGTATAATAACATGTCGTATAATAACATGTCGTATAATAACATGTCGTATAATAACATGTCATGCGCATAAAGCGAAATGATCCAATCCTGCCCGCTGATTACCCGACATTGGCTCTTTGTCCCAGAGTTAAAGCAAGTGGTTCCATTGTGACTGCAAATAGAAGTGAGGACAGAGGGCATCCCTGCCTCGTGCCACGCTGAAGCTCGTGTACGCACAGCGGCTAATGGAGATGTTTTTAAAAGTTTTATCCATGATATGATCTCTAGTGTATTCAAAAGATAACCCCAGTCAAATGCCTTTTCCGCATCCAATGAGAGAACGTCCTCCGATGTGCCGGGTGGACAGGGTCCGTAAAGAATATTCAAAAGTCGTCTAATGTTAAAAAAAGAATAACGATTCTTAATAAACTCTGTTTGGTCAGGTCATATGATGGAGGGCAACACCCCCTCTAAGAAGGTATTAAGAAGGGAGATTGGACGGAATGAGCTACACTCAAGAAGGTTCTTGTCCTTTTTAAGGATTAATATGGTGGCCCAGAAGGGAAAATCAACTTTCCTGTATATGTGTATGTTTTACCCTTATAAGTGTGTTGTTTCCCTTGAAAATGTAGGATTTTTCCCATTTATGCGCAATTACTTTTTCCCGTGTGAGAACACTGTTTCTCCTGTATTTTCCAAGCTATAAGCTAAAGCTAATGCGCAAAGGACTTTCGGATTGAGGTCAAAACGCAACTGAGCACAGAACCATGCCGGTAGACCGGGAAATTCAGGGCCCCTAGGTTTCCCCAATCATGATGTCACTCACTACCTAACGCTGAGAGGGCGAACGAGGATTTTGACGTTTTTTCTCTCACTTTAACGTGCTTATTTACGAACTTTTTGAATTAAACAAATAACCTACACAGCAAAATCCTTAGTCTTGAATTAACACCCAGAGTGTTGATTTAACACTTTCAGAGGACATTCGTGACCATTAGGTCATATATAAACACTTGGGGTCTTAAATCAACACTGGGAATTTTGCAGTGATATGCAAAATAATCAAGTATCTTTTCGTTTTTGTATATTTGAAGAGAACTCAGACATTTTAAACCGCTGCAAGCGGCTGGTTTGCTGGGCAAATACTGACATCACGACTAATTTTGCATCCCGTACATTAACTGTGTGACGACAGGCGTGTTGTTGATTTATTCTAAATATATTTATACTTTGTAATTTATTATAGCATGTAACTTAAGAGTAGAGTGTCTACTCATGATAGTTAGTAACTGCTAACCATAATACTCGTTTTAAACCCACTCACACATCCAGTTCTATTTAATCTGGTGTACATATCAAATACAAATATGGTGTACATACAAATGTTGTGGCTCACTAGATGAAAACTGCCCTGAAAGGTCTCCCTGTGTTTAGCATTGATTATTATTATTATTATTATTATTATTATTATTATTATTATTATTATTATTATTATTATGTTATTTTAGTGTATATTTAAAGTGCATATACACAATAAAACAATTTTTTTCCCCATTGTTTTGCGAAGTTTAGACTGTGACAGGCATTTTGCCATGTTTCAGCACTTTTCAAGATTACATGATTCCCTGGTTCCGAGAAGCTGCTCTTGAGCTGTTTTATTATTATTATTATTATTATTATTATTATTATTATTATTATTATTATTATTATTATTATGTACTCTTTTCCTTGTTTTGTGAAGTTTAGATTGCGAGTGGCATTTTGCCATGTTACTTTTAGTTTCATTCTAAATTTTAATAGTTTAATTCTTTTAAGAAAGTCAAGGAATGTGGCTGTAATGTGTTACTTTTGGTTTAAAATAAAAATTTGAAGAAACTTTCAAGCAGGCAGTTACAGCTTTTTTCATTACATTGTGTGAAATGTTAATAAAAAAAATAATAAACCTGCTTCAGTAACTTTAAACATGCATTTTAAACCTGGGATGTAAAAAAATGTGACAAGTTCACATTTCTTAAATTACTAAGATCTTGAAAAAACACTTTTAACTTAACAAAAGAATATAAGGTGGGAGACATGTGACCTTACTCAGTAAATTGAGGTAAGTCAGCAATTTGGGTTAAAAGTTGTGTTAACTCAAAAAAGCTGTGCAGCAAGTTGCCTTAAAATTTTGAGTTAAGTCAACATGTTTTGTTTGTGGATATATAAAATACAGCTGCAAATAAAATTAGCCATTTAAATAACAGGGCACTTGATATCCTGGGAATTTACATACTGTATTTCGCTTAAATGTTACAGATTAAAACCAGGAAAGAAGACATGCTGAGATGCAGACAAAAGGTCTAGGGAGGAAACTGAGACATTTCTTTTTCTGTTTTTTTTTTTGCATTGAGTTTAATCATGTAGCACTTTTAGTATTCATAGCAACAGCAACCCAACAGTGTGATTAAAGTACCCGGAATAACCCAGAGTTTTGACCCAGCATAAACAACCCAACGATGTGTTTACAGAAACCCAGCAGTTTTTTAGAGTGTAGGACTAATAATAATAATGAATGGAGAAAGTGCAGTCAAAGCCCAGGGATTCTGCGTGCTGTTGTGTTGTGTTCAGCGAGTAGCATATATTTTTGTGTTTTTTGCATTTCTGTGGTTCTGTGTCTGCAGTTTTATTGATAAATCTGCTCATATCTGCACGCTCGCACGCGCAACACACTTTATTATAATAAATTCACAGCACCACTACTACTAATAATAATAATGGAGAAGAAGCATCACTGAAGGAGAGAAGAAAATGAAGAATAAATACATATCAGTATTTACAGTTTGAGCTCGACACATTTATGAGCTCTGTCGCTTGTGGCCAATGGGCGCTTAAGAGAGAGAGAGAGAGAGAGAGAGAGAGAAACATTTTCAGCTTCAGTAGACACATAATCTCTTAGGTTGAAACACGACTGCCCCCTACAGGTAATGAACCGCATTTTCACAACTTCCCGCGCACTGGATATCCCTTTTCTCAAAACTTGCATTCTTAATGCCACATCTGGATAATGAAATTCATTCTTGGCTCTGCCCCATGAACACCACAAAAATAAAAATAAATATAGAAAGGAATAGATGTGAGAAAGGCAAAAAAAACCAATAGATATATTAAAAATTAGCATATGAACATATATACTGTAAACAATTCACATGGAGTGAGCAAATTCCACAATGTGTGTGAAAAAGTCCTCAGTGAGTGCGCAACGTCCGCAATGATGTCCACAGATCAGCGTCAACAGTCAGTAACAGGTGGTTGACCATAATTGGAAACTCCGGTCAGCTGTTTAGGAGTCTGAGAGCAGTGTAAAATAAAGAGTTCTTCAGCCTAGAACAGTGGTTCTCAAACTTTCAAGCCAGCGACCCCTAATTGAAGATCGACAAGATCTCGCGACCCCCACTATCAAAAACAAGCAATAAACATAACAAGCTGTTCACAGTATTTTGACTACATTTACTATACATCAAAATGAGTTTGGCTCACTGTAACGGGTTCGACCCAACGTTGTATGGGCGGCACCATGAAACACAGACACGAGGCGAGATCTTAGAGGAAAAGGATCAATTTATTAGGAATAAATAGGGGAAGGAAAGGGTAAAAGGATGGAGGACGGAGAGAAAGGGAAGGAATGATGTGTGCACGTGCAGGGTCCGAGGCAGTGCCCAGCTGGCATGCGGGCACGCGGCGGTGGGCGGAGGGGCAGAACGGAGCACGCGAGGCAGCGCTCCTGCACGCTCCCTGGACGGTTCCTCCCCGCTGTCGATGACCGGCCTGGCCCCTCCCAGCTCTCTGTGGGCGCGGCCTCAGGCGGGAGTCTCGCTCGGACGTCCGTCGGCTGGGCGACTTTCCCGGCTGGGATCGGCGACCTTAACGCCGTCCTCCTCGCGGCCTTTTCCTCTCTGGCGGGCTCGGCGCGGGAGCGAAGGATGCCGTGGGAGCTCGCGCAGCTCTTTCCCGCGCTGTCCGCAGCGCGGAGATCAAAGGGCGGAAATCCACTGTCCTTTGTAAGTCTCTGGGGCACGTTCCATTTCCCCACTCGCTTGCCACTCTCGCGCTCCACCGCGTTACGCTCTTCTCGGACCCCGGACTAAACCCCGCGCCTTGCTTTTATAATGCGGAGCGAGCCCGAGATCCTATTAAGGTTAATCAACGCCAGCCGGCCCGCATAGGGGGCCCCGTCCCTTCACACACCTGCCGAAGGGGTGCCGCCTACTTAGGGAGCCTACGAAGTGAGCGAGGGGCGATGATAGATTTGGGCGCATGCCGTGACACTCACCTTTCAATGGGACTTGTTTTTGTCAGCACAAAAGCTTCGACAGTCGACAGTAGAGCAACTGAATCTGTACTTTATGAAATCCTCCTGATATTTCCGACGTTTCCTACTTTGGTCTGACAGGGTCTTGCTCTTAGGCCGTCGATGTACATGGTTCAGGTGACTCGGGCAAACTGTCCACAATTTCCTCAACATTTTTAGATTTGCGAATAGGGCTGTAGCTATCGGATATTTTAGTAATCGAGTATTCTATCAAAAATGTAATCGATTAATCGAGTAATCGGATAAAATGTACTTTTGCTTAATTAAACAGCAATGTAAAATATATAAGAGAAACAAAGATTAATTGGTTTTCTTTTTAGAAAAATCTACTTTTATTTTTTAATTGCATACAGCATTTGATCAAAAATAAACATTGTCATTATTAACAATATAAGGAGGAGCTTAAAGTTAATTGAGATGAATTAAGTGCATTACAGCCATACATTCGTATGTTAAAGCCTTTTCTCAGATGCAAAAACTAAAAAAAAATGTATTTCAAATGACTTTAAGTATCAAAAAAAACTAAGGCACACTTTAAAATAAATTATAATAATTTTTTATTGCTTTCTTCCAGCTCAGGATGAAGACATGAACCAGGGATCATTTGCTTTAAATACAACTGCTTTAACCATTTCACCAAGGGGAAAGTTGCATCTATTCTTTTGCAGAGGCAATATTGTAGCTTATGATGTTAATCTGAGGCACAATCATTGTTGGTTGAAAACTTTACCCAATACCCAGCCTGAATGACTTGAAAGATAGAATTATTAATATAGGTATTAATATAGTAAGATAAAAACACGACAATATCACGGACAATACCAGCAAAAACAGTAGATCAGATATCAGATAAATCGGCATCAGATTTCAGAAATATTTTTAGGTTTGAATTCATTATATTTATAATTTATACTGTATTATACTGTACTTGCACTGCACTGCGAAGGACTAGCACCGCATTCAGGGTGTACCCCACTTCGTGCCCTAAGTCTCCTGGGATCGGCTCCAGGAACCCAACACCCTGGTATACAGGATACAGCGGTATAGATAATAAGTGATTTATATTTAAATCAATATTCTCACCAACATATGATCAGTAAGTGAGAGTTGGATAAGACAGGGTATTTGATATGTCTGTTAGTAAACAGTACTAATTAATCTATGTAAATAAAAGAAAGGGTTTGTCTGTACATTGGTCAGAACACGGTCTTTCCATGATATCTTTATGTTTCATAAACTGGAGGACCCCAAACCAGTATCGGAATTTTTGTTTGTTTGTTTGTCTGTCTGACAATCAGTCTGTCTTTATGTCCCTCCAGCCAGATTTTGCAATAGCATCACGCAAAACTGTCTGGACAGAATTGAATGAAATCTTGCCAGTCCTAAGATCTCTGCTTGAAGTCTAACCTCCACCATAAGTGAAATCAAAATCTTGAGTAAAAGCGATGTTATGAACAGGTACGTGCCAGATTTAATAATCTATTTTAAAAAGGCTTCTCATAAGCTACTTGCTCAATGTAAACAAACAGCTGCACCAATAGATATTAATTAGAAAAAGCTAAACTGAATATTTTACTGGGATTCATTTGTATTTTCACTTTCGCTGAAATAACAGTGCTGAAGTGGTATAAGAAGTATAAGACACCCTGGAGTCATCTTAAGAAGAAAAAAAATCTTTATCCGATCGACTTTTTTGATTTCTCATCTGTGATTCACTCTCTCTTGTTTAGTGTAAACAAGGCGTAAGATATTTAACCTCACAAAAATTTGATTTCTTTGTATTAATACAGTAACTTAGACAGAGTTCTGCTGTACAGAAAGAAAGACAGACAGACAGACATGTACGTGGACAACATGTTGATTTCACAACCTGAAATAATAATAGCACTGATTACATTAAAGCCGATCAAAATATTTTTAGCTTTAACCTTTGAACTATTTCTACAAACTCTTTCGCCTTTATTGACGGGTACTTGCGCTAGTCTGCTATAAAAGATAACCTGGTTATGTTCTATGGCAAATCTCTTGCTATAAAAAAATAATAAATCCAATTTCCTTAAATACTAAGAATTTTCACTACTTCAAAGTATCTTTATTTCTTGGAAACATTCAAGGTTGTTTTTCTACTTTATTTGCATAAATCGTGTTAAACAGGCATGTATACAGTACAGATTCATGGTGGAGCAGAGATGGACAATGTTTATTCGGGCCGCGTCATAAGGTTCCTTTTTTATTAGAAATGTAAAGTGTTTTCATAGAACAACATGATTAAACATCTCTCCACTTCTGAAATAAACTGAAATAAAAAAAAGTAAAAAAAAAAAGTTTATCTGCAGATTCATGGCTCAATATACATCTGACTTTTGAAATTCCAGCCATTAATGCACAGGCCAACCCATCATACAAAATAACTGAATGTATCGAGTCCTTTTATAACCCTTTTCACCGTAGTCACAGCATGGCCGTCTTTCTCCAACATACAGCTTGCAAGTGATCACATCAAAAGGCTTGCTGCTTTTATACCAACCCATGGATCTCCCACACACAGCCCTGACCTGCTCTGCTGAAGCCAGGATGAACATGTTCCTACGTTTGCACTTGGTGCTGTTAGCAGAACTGATTCCCCTCCTGAACATCACACCTGTACAATCATCCATGGTCATGTTTTCGTAAACATGATTATTCAGGAACTTTTGATAGAGGTGTTTCACATTAGAGGGCGGGGCTTTAGCTGGTGGCAGGGCATACGTCACCAAGAGCAAAACCAGGCCAAACTCACACATCTCCATGACGAAACCTGTGGACACAAGCAAACTGATCTGGTTAAACAAAAAAACTAACATGATATCCGTGGTTTTACATAAGACTGTAGCCCATGTTTTGGACCTTTAAGGGACTAATTTGAACAAACTTTGTGTTCAATTTTTTTAAATGTGAAGTGTAAAAATTGTCCAGCCACATCTTTTCTATTGGAAACCACACCATTGATAGCACTGGAAAATTTTGATGATATAAGAGCGGAAAAAAAATTACACTGACATAGAAAAATAATCTAAGAAACATTGATGCTGTAACCCTGCTTCAACACAGGTTACAATGATTCAATGTTTTCCCACTGGATAACTAAAATCAACAACAACAAACCCCCCCCCCCCCCCCATCCAAACATTGTATACAATATAACTGTCCTTATTTTTTAAATTAACGCAGGGTTACAGGGTTTCAGGGTCCAGGAGCTTATGCTCCATAGGAGACTTTGGGCATGAAGCAGTGTCTACAATCCTCATCCACACAATTTGGGAACGCCAATTAACCTAATCGCCATGTCTTTGGACTGTAGGAGGAAACCAGAGAACCCAGAGGAAACCCAGCAAACTCCACAGACACTGACCCGAGCCAGTAATCAAACCCTTGACCCATAAAAAGACAGCAGCTTTTGGGCCTGGGGTGGTGTAAAACTTCCAATCTGAGCTCCTGAGTTTGGGTAGGATTACATTTAATTAGACAGCTGATGTTAACTTTAATTGCTATGTCATTTCAAGACAAAATTAATGTTTTCTGAACTGCTTTATTTTTAAAAAGACTAAAACTCATCCTGCAACTTGTTCAGTCTAGAATTAAATCTAGCCTCAGTCACTAATGCACAAATGCTGAACAGTATATAGACGTTTAAGGCAGAGTTTAAACTACCATGAACACCAGGTTTCCTCCTTTTAAATGTGTGTGTTGAGGAGCAAAAGATAAATAATCTTACCAGTAGGAGAAGCTCAGAGGTAAGGAAATGATTATTCACAATAATCCAGAGAATAAATGGAATAATTATTAATAATTAGTGAGAAATTTCACAACACAATTAAAATTTGATTAAAATGATTTCCAAAGTAACAAAGATAAATGATCAAATATAAAAACTACAAAAATGAGCAGCATGTGCTTCATAGCTGAAACTATGCTACAATTCAGAGCACAAGACTGTGTGAGTATATGAATTATGACAGTTACACATAATGCAAACATTGCAGATTTAAACCTTTAACTCAGCTCTTTTAAACCACTGTGTGGTTTTACTCCTTCAGCAGCTTGTGTGTTTTCTTTTGCACTTCAGCTGTTATTCATGTGCACAAAAGTAGATGTGTTCAAATAGTTTTAGGTTTCAGTCCATGTAGAAATATAGTTAAAAACAGCATTTATGCAGAAAGTAAATTTGATGTAATTATTTCTCTATGAGTCGAAGAATACATATGTTTTAAGAATGAAAGAAAATGTAAAGCGATGCATAGTTTAGCTTTGGTTTTGTAGCTTTATCTGTAACGAGCTACAGAAAGACATTCCAATATGTTTATTAGATGCTGAGCACATAGACCTGGTTTGTAATTCACACACAGGCAGAGGAACTACCTGGACTAACTGTGTGTGTACAATTAAATGGGAGGAATATCGAGAAGAAATTAACATATTCTAGGTTGTAGCAATAATCAGAGGATAGAAATAAACTGTCCAGTCGTGTTTTAAATTCATTATTTAAAAAATACAAGTAAAACGTCATCTTCAATAATAATGATAATAAATACATAAATTCTTTTTAACACTCCAGTGAGACTCAGTATTCTTTACAATGACTTATGGGACATTTTTCATTCCCTTTTTCCGGTGAAGACCTGATGTTCACTCGTTCTCCGCACCATTCGCAGTTCCCTTTGAACTGACATTTTTGCTCCCGGAGGTTTGGAATCACACTTGGCTGAAGACTCCAATTAAACACAGCTTATGACTATGGCTAAACTATGACTAAGCGCTAATGCTAATACTGTAGATGTGAAACAGAAAAAAGAGGAACAAAGAAACAGCAGTGAGAATAGTTACACCAACAATAAACAAACGTTAGGAGAGCGACATCATAATAGACGCAAGACAAGACCGAACTAAACACATGCTGTACATAGACTGTGTAATCTGAGTCAATCAGGTGCAGGGGAATACAATCAACCATATGACTGGTAAACTGGATTGGAGTAGCATTGGCCCCTGGGTCAGAGCAAGAGATGCTGCTTCGTAAGTCTTGCGGGAATGATGATGCCAGCACATTGTCCTGAAATCTCTTAAGCTGGGCCATGGCAGCAGAACGATCTTGACTTAATCAAGCCCAGACTAAAACACTGATTTTAAATTTACCAGACAAGACTAGTTGACAAGCAGAAGTGTATTCACATACAGGTGCAACCAGATGAGAAAAAAAAAAAAAACAGCTACAAGTTGAGCAATGGGTGAAGGACATAAGAGATTGAATGTCAATTAACTTCCTTCTGCTTAATCCTGATAAGACAGAAGTTCTAGTGGGACCACATGTAGCTAGAAGCAAGATTTTTGATCACACTGTAACTTTAAATGGCCTTTCTGTTCCATCAAGTGCAACAGTAAAAGACCTCTGTGTGATTATAGATCCCAGCCAGGATCGCTTTCTTTCACATCAGAAATATTGCAAAGATAATAGACAAGATATTGTCACTAAACAGTGCATTAAATCTAGTTCATGCTTTTATCACCCTGGACTCTTGTAACGCTTTACTGTCTGCTTGTTCAACTCTGTGCATAAACAAGCTTCTGTTAGTCCAGAATGCAGCAGCCAGAGTTCTCACTAGAACCAGAAGATACGAGCACATCACCCCCATATTATCTACAGTCGTGGCCAAAAGTTTTGAGAATGACACGAATTTTCACAAAGTTTGCTGCTAAACTGCTTTTAGATCTTTGTTTCAGTTGTTTCTGTGATGTACTGAAATATAATTACAAGCTCTTCATACGTTTCAAAGGCTTTTATCGACAATGACATGACATTTATGCAAAGAGTCAGTATTTGCGGTGTTGGCGCTTCTTTTTCAGGACCTCTGCAGTTCGACTGGGCTGCTCTCAATCAACTTCTGGGCCAAATCTTGACTGATAGCAGCCCATTCTTTCATAATCACTTCTTGGAGTTTGTCAGAATTTGTGGGTTTTTGTTTGTCCACCCGCCTCTTGACGATTGACCACAAGTTCTCAATGGGATTAAGATCTGGGGAGTTTCCAGGCCATGGACCCAAAATTTCAAGTTTTGGCCTTTTGCCTTATGGCTCGGTGCTCCATCGTGCTGAAAAATGCCTTGTTCTTCACCAAACTGTTGTTGGATTGTTGGAAGAAGTTGCTGCTGGAGGGTGTTTTGGTACCATTCTTTATTCATGGCTGTGTTTTTGGGCAAAATTTGGAGTGAGCCCACACCCTTGGATGAGAAGCGACCCCACACATGAATGGTCTCAGGATGCTTTACTGTTGGCATGACACAGGACTGATGGTAGCGTCACCTTTTCTTCTCCGGACAAGCCTTTTTCCAGATGCCCCAAACAATCGGAAAGAGGCTTCATCCGAGAATAAGACTTTGCCCCAGTCCTCAGCAGTCCATTCGCCAGACTTTCTGCAGAAGATCAATCTGTCCCTGATGTTATTTTTTTGGAGAGAAGTGGCTTCTTTGCTGCCCTTCTTGACACCAGGCCATCTTCCAAAAGTCTTGGCCTCCCTGTGTGTGCAGATGTGCTCACACCTGCCTGCTCCCATTCCTGAGCAGCTCTGCACTGGTGGCTCTCCGATCCCGCAGCTGAATCCTCTTTAGGAGATGATCCTGGCGCTTGCTCGACTTTCTTGGACGCCCTGAAGCTTCTTAACAAGAATTGAACCTCTTTCCTTGAAGTTCTTGATGACCGTATAAATTGTTGATTTAGGTGCATCTTAGTAGCCACAATATCCTCGCCTGTGAGGCCATGTTTATGCCACGCAATTTCAAGCATCAGCCTCCTTTTAACATGTCAAGTCTGCCATTCTAACCCAATCAGCCTGACATAATGATCTCCCGCCTTGTGCTCGTCAACATTCTCACCTGAGTTAACAAGACGATTACTGAAATGATCTCAGCAGGTCCTTTAATGACAGCAATGAAATGCAGTGGAAAGTTTTTTTTTTTCGGGATTAAGTTAATTTTCATGGCAAAGACGGACTATGCAATTCATCTGATCACTCGTCATAACATTCTGGAGTATATGCAAATTACTAGTATAAAAATGTAAGCAGCAACTTTTCCAATTTCCAATTTTTATATATTTATATTGGCTCCCTGTGAAATTTCGCACTAATGTTAAAATACTACTTTTGACATATAAAGCACTAAATGGTCTCGCGCCACAGTATCTGAGTGAACTGCTAGTGTCTTACGATCCGCCACGCCTACTCCGATCGAAGGATGCAGGCTGCTTGTCAGTACCACATATTATGAAAACTACAGCAGAGGGCAGAGCTTTTTCTTGCCACGCCCCAAAGTTATGGGGCTGCAGATGAATATCTGTTATCACACTGTCGCCATTGCCCCTTGGCTTCACATTCCATAATTTCCTTTGATTGTGTAAAGCTGCTTTGCGACAATGACAATTGTTAAAAGGTCTATACAAAAAATGTCATTGATGTGAGCTGAATGCTGGCTTGCCCAGCCTGTCATTGTAGCCCTCATCTTAGTCTGATAAGTGATGTCTAATTACCTAAAAGTTAAGATATAAAAACTGGACATTCCTGTAACAGTATCACGGCTTGTGTTCATCATGATTACTGTCAGTTACAGCAGCTGAGGCGCATTATTGTGTGTGTGTGTGTGTGTGTGTGTGTGTGTGTGTGTGTGTGTGTGTGTGTGTGTGTGTGTGTGATATTTAGATGTAAGCACAATACAAGTTGTACTAAGTGGAGTTGTAGTTACCAAAGCATTCCAGTAGAGGGTGATTTTAAGCTGCTGATGCATTACAGAGCAAATTGCTTTTTGCCTGAGTCATTACACACAAGACAAGTTTATGTCCATACAATTATTCATACAATAACCTTTCAGGGTTTTTATAATATCACTACTAATAAACTGAAACAGAACCAGAAAGATAACACAGACAAGACAAACAGAATTAAACAAACACAGTAAATGAAACAGAAATCTCAAAACACACATGTTAAGTCTACACTAAAACACTGATTCTAAATGAACAAAAGGGCAGCCGGCGTAAAACCTGTGCCAAGTTGTTGTGCGGATCAGAAAGTCCACTGAGGCAACCCCTTAACGGGAGACAACAACAACTGAAAAAACAAAGATACCAAGCAACATACAGTAGGATATCAGAGAAGAAATGCTTTTTTTTATTAAAGAATTGGTAAAGCAAGAAGAAATATATTTTATATGATTGAAGAAAGAAAATATCAATTTAAAAATTTTCATTTAAGTTATATGAAGCAACAATTCAAACACAGAAAAAAGTCTGTAATGCTGCCAATGATGACCTTAATGAAGATCACAGGTATTAATATTGAAGTCCATCAAATTATTCATTGTAAAGCTTTGTTTTTGTAGAATTATATTCCAAAAGCCAAAAGCCAGTGATGTATTTGTTGTATAGGTATTGCACTATACTCACATCCACAGAGGATACTTAAATTATCAAGATTATTATAGAATACAATTGTTAATTTTCTTTACTCATAATGCAAAATTTCAGACAAACAGCCAAAATTCTTTTAATTTTAGAAACTAAGCTCTTAACGAAATACAAAAAAGTTCAAATGGCACTAACAAGGTGGGTAATAAATAGCCAAGAAATAAAAGCATATAACATTTTTTATAAAAAAAAAAAAAAAATTCTACTTTCCACTCAACTGCCTCAAGGAGTCGTTAATCAGTCGATTGTGTACAGTATTTCAGGATGTTTTTGTTTGTTTATTTGTTTTTTTTATATTATGCTTTTTTTAGAGAGAGAGAGAGAGAGATTATATTTGGTTTTAAGTGCTTCAATACACATTTAACATTTTAAATGGCAGCCCTGATAATGAATCAGATCTTTTTCTCGCATACTAATATAATGTGTAGACGACTCACACGACCTTCATATTGACACGGGCTACTTCTTTTATTCATACAGGTGATCACACTGAAACTCGGGCTGCTTTCATAAAGATTTTCACCCACACGATTGCCAGTACTCTCACACACAGCCCTGACCTCATTGGCTGTGGCCTGTATGAAGCTGTTCACACGTTTGCAGGCATCAACATCCTTATTGATTTCCATTTTTTCAATCATGTCGGTACATTCATTCACAAGCATGTTCAGGTTAATATGCTTCTTTTTAAATGTCTGCCAGTTCTGGGCTTCAGCAGGCAGAGCGGCGCTCAACACCAACAGCAAAACCAGGCTGAACATAAAGATCTTCATGATGACGTCTGTGGAGAGAGAAACAAGCACAAAGATGATTGTACGATGAGCTTACAGGAATTTGAGTGAGAATAATTGTAAGTGTCTTCTTTCGGTGTCCTTCCCGCTCAAAGAATTAAATTGTTGGGCACTTTAGGTTAATCCTACATGTCGTGTTTATAAGATATTTAAAGACCATTTGTGTGGGACAAGTGCTGTTTATGTCTACTTACAGAAAATCTTACCACATTAAAAAAAAAAAAAAAAAACTATACACTTTCTTACATGGAGCCATACAAGCCCGTATGTGTGTTGATACCACTGAAACGATAATAGTTATGTCAATGAATAACTGTTAATGAACAGGTTAATATAACCCTGTGACTGACCAATCAGAGTAAAAAAATGCTCAGTTGTCTTTCATATACATTATTACCAACAACTGAGAATAAGATAAGATGTACAGTAGCCAGATGGATCCGTCCACCAGTAAGAAGAGGACAAGAGGATTAAATCTGATCTACCACAAAGCTGTAATGAGAGAAAATATGTGAAACCTTTTGGTAGGTCATTAACTCAAGGATTCACATACTAACACAATGAGGTTTTTATGGTTGCTTTCAATAAAGACATGAAAGATCAGAATTTTACGGTATTATTTTAGGCGCATTATATTTGTCAATACTCTCGACTTAGATGATTAATGCAGAAAACCATGGAATTTCAAAAGGTTCACAAACAGAACTTTTTTTGCCACTGTAATAACTTCAAGTAGAAAACTACAATATTCCTCAAAAAAAAAAAAAAAAAAAATATATATATATATATATATTTAAAGCTATATCACTGTGTTACTGGTAAATAGTATTTTCAAGTATTTTAAACACAATTTGTAGCTGTTGATAAGATGAATGTGCAAGTCAAGTAGACACAAGACTTGACAATAAATAAATTAATGTAGGTATCATACACATCACATCATACGTCATTATAAGCTTGTTCGTACTTTGCTACTTGCCACTTGTCCAGCACTGAAACCTCCCATTGTGTGGATGATCCCATATCATGACTGATAATAAAGACTAATAAACCACAAAATTCTGTCTAAAACTTTCCTTAAGAAAACTACAGGTTTACTGCAGGGTTTGGATGACCAAGGATGATTCAACATTTCCTCCCATTAAATGCCTGCATCAAGTAGTAGAAGATAATTAACCTCACCAGCAGTAGAGGATTAAATGCTCCCAGTCAAGAAGATGAGGAGACGCTTGTTCACAAAAAGGAAGAGAATAACTGAAAGGCTGTTTAAAACCAGTGTGGATGTGATTATATATATATATACGTGTCCATGCTATGACCATTAAGCGTCATCCATCCGCTACAGCTCTGGCTTTGTTCACTCAGAGCTAAACCACAGTGTGGAGTCACACCTTCAGCACTATATCGTGCATGATTAGCCTAACCATGTATCAGACTCCAAGGTGCTAGCAAGTAACTAGTACCTAAGTAATCTCTGTGGTCACCCCACAAGGTGCACTTTTTGGTATCCCAAAAATATGTCTTCCCTCATTTTTATGTAAATTTCTTACTATAAAACAATCACTATTTCTTCAATACCTTCATGGTCCATACTTGTACACCCCATGGTAGCACAACCTGGGCTTGGTAGCGCAAAAGATTCTTGTGCCTCCTGGGCAGCACCAGTCCATTGGTAACACAAAGCCTGCAGCAACAGTACCAGAAGATCCAGAAGGCCCAGCATGATCCTCAGGTTAGGGCATATTAGCAGCAACAACAGCAGCAGCAAGTTCAACAACTTGGCCTGTTGATGCCACCCCGGTTGCCTTAAGCCATTCTGAAGTCAGTCTTTGCTGATTTTTTTGTTTGTTTGTCTTTAATAACTAACTTGTAGGCTCAGCAAGCATATTACTGAGATTCTAGTTCGGAGTTACAGGGTCATATGACCTGGAGGGTATTGAAGAAATACAGTAGTTGTTGTTGGTCTTTCAGGCTGCCTCCGTCGAGGGGGCGCCACAGCAAACCATCCAGTCTGCACCCAACTTTGCACAGATTTTATGCTGGATGCCCTTCCTGATGCAACCCTCCCTTTTTATCCCAACCTGGGATGGGCGCTGTATCCACTGGCTGGGCTTTGGGCTTTGGGTGGAAATTGAACCTGGGCCTTCCACATGGCAGGCAAGAAATTTACCACTGAGCCGACAATGTTTTGATTCCTTGTATTGAAGAAATAGTGATTAAGAAAAAGAAAAAAATGACATAAAAATCATTAAAGACATATTTTAGTATATCAAGTTGATTTTTTGGTACTAGTTTGAGGTCACAGGGTTACCTGACCTTCAAGGAATTAAATAAATAGTTTTTTTTATCTTCCTTTTAATAAAAATACTACTACTAATAATAATAATAATAATAAAACTATGATTGACAGTTACCTGGGCAACAGATCCAGCCCACTTGATCTGCATATTCTTCCCCCCTTCTGCAGGTATGTAAAGGGACGGAGTCGCCTATTCGGGCCGGCTGGTGATCATTAACGTTAATAGGATCTCTGGCTTGCTCCGCATTATAAAAGCAAGGCGTGGAGTTTAGTTTTCCCTTTCTTTTCAGCCTTCCTCCTTTAACCCTTTCCTTCCCCATTTTTCCTAAATAAATTATCCTCTTTCCCGTGAGACCTCGCCACGTGTCCGTGTTCGACATAGGGTCGAACCCGTTACACTGGGCCATGGCAGCAGAACGATCTTGGCTTAGTCAAGACCAAACTAAAACACTGATTTTAAATAAACAAATTTACCGGACGAGACAAGTTGACAAGCAGAAGTGTATTCACATACAGGTGCAACCAGAGGGGGAAAACAGCTTAATAAAGTTGAGCAATGTGTGACGGACATAAGAGACTGAATGTTAATTAACTTACTTCTGCTTAATCCTGATAAGACAGAAGTTCTAGTCATAGACCACAAGCAGCTACTGTAGACGTAGGCTTTCTGATCACACTGTAACTTTTGATGGCCTTTCTGTTCCATCAAGTGCAACAGTAAAAGTCCTCGGTGTGATTATAGATTCCAGCCTTTCGTTTGAAGCTCATGTGGATAATATTACCAGGATCGCTTTCTTTCACCTTAGAAATATTGCCAAGATAATAGACAAGATATTATCACTAAAGAATGCAGAAAAACTAGTTCATGCCTTTATCACCTCTAGGTTGGACTATTGTAACTTTACTGTCTGGTTGTTCAACTCTGTGCATAAACAAGCTTCAATTACTACAGAATGCAGCAGCGAGAGTCGTCACTAAAACCAGAAGATACGAGCACATCACCCCGATCTTATCTACACTGCACTGGCTCCCTGTGAAATTTGACGTATAAAGCATTAAATGTTCTCGCGCCGCAGTATTTGACTGCTAGTGTCTTACGATCCGCCGCGCCAGCAGGGGGCGGAGCTTTTCCTTACAAGGCCCCAAAGTTATGGAATAGTCTTCCTATTAATGTTGGGGACTCAGACACAGTCTCAGTGTTTAAGTCTAGACTAAAAACCTGTTTATTTAGTGCAACATGTTTGTAAATAGATTAGCCTTAGGTAAAGGAGCAGATCTGGGGGACTCATGGACGTAGAGTATCTGGTGAACTGGTATGTTTAGATGCTGTCCTCCCCACTCGCACTGATCACTCAGGTTTGTTGACTGTGAGGTGATTGGTTGCTTTACATCTCAGTTCCCCCTCATGTCTGTGTTTCCTTCTGGCTCCTCCCTTTCAGTTATGCTGCTATAGTTAGTCCTGCCGGAGTCCCTGCTTGTATTCTGCACTAAATATACTTTCACCTTATACATTATGTGATCGTGACCATACCTAACTGTTATTGCTCCTTCTTTTCTGCTCGCTCCTCTTCTCTCTCTCTCTCTCTCTCTCTCTCTGCCCTCTGGACCTGTTTGACTTGGAGATCTCGTCACATGGATGCCATGTGTGGTCTGCCTGGGAAGCGTGTGGTGACTGGGGACGGTTCCACTTTACCGCAAAGACAGTCCTGGATCCGCCTGATGCTGACAGCTGTACTTTGAGGACTTGTAGTGTAGTTTAGTTACCAAAGCTTTCCAGTAGAGGGTTTTTGAGTTGCTGATGCATGTTACGGAGCAAACTGCTTTTTGCCACCGTCATTACACACACGAGAAGTTTGTGTCCATGCTTATTCATACAAATGCCCCCTTTCAGGGTTTTTACAATATCACTAATCACTAATAAACTGAAACGGAACCAGAAAGCTAACAGAGACCGATCTAAACAAATACATCAAACAAAACAGAAACCTAAAATCTAAAACACACATGTTAAGTCTACACTAAAACACTGATTTTAAATAAACAAAAGAGCAGCCGAGTGCCAAGTTGTTGTGCGGATCTGATAGTCCACTGTGGCGACCCCTTAACAGAGAAGAAATGCTTTTTTATTAAAGAATTGGTAAAGCAAGAAGATACATATTTTATCTGATTGAAGAAAGAAAAAAAAACATCAATTAAAAAAATTGCATTAAGAAATTGCATTTTTATGTTATATCGATCTACAGTTCAAACAACACAGAAAATGTTTGTAAGGCTGACGATGATGGCCTTAATGAAGATGACAGGTATTGATATTGAAGTACGTTAAATTATTCACTGTAAAGCTTTGTTTCGTAGAATTATATAAACTAGGAATTCCAAAAGCCAGTGATGTATTTGTTGTACATGTATTGCACCATATGTTTTTTGTTTTTTCACATCCACAAAGAATAATGACAAATCACATGTAGGAGTATTATAGAATACAAATGTTCATTTTCTTTATTCATAATGCAAATCAATTCTTTTGATTTTAGAAGCAAAAATCTAATGAAATAAAAAAAAAGTAAAAATGGCACAAAGAAGTTGGGTTTTGAGCATCAGAGAAATAAAATCTTATACAATACATTTGAATTGTCTTCCTTCCACTCAGCTGCCTCAGGGAGATGTTAATCTGTCGATTGTGTACAGTATGTAAGAAATGTTTTTATGTTGTTTTTTTAATTGTTTTTTTTTTTGAGAAAGAGAGAGAGAGAGATTGCATTGCTTTTAAGTGCTTCAATACACATTTACCATTTTAAATGGCAGCGGCAGCCCTGATAATGCATCAGACCTTTGTCCGACAAAATGCACAGGGACATTATCCTTACATGCTAATATAATGTACAGACGGCTCTCACGACCTTGATATTGACACGGGTACGTTTCTTCACTTATGCAGGTGATCACAGTGAAAATCCGTGTGCTTTCATAAAGATTCCCACCCACACGATTGTCAGCTCTCTCACACACAGCCTTGACCTGATCTTCTGTGGCCACTATAAAGCTGTTCACACGTTTGCAGCTATTACCGGTATTGATTTTCCTTTCTTTGGTCAGGTCGGTACACGCGTCCTCACGCATGTCCGGGTAAATATGCTTCTTTTTGAATTTCTCCCAGTTCTGGGCTTCAGCAGGCAGAGCGGCGCTCAACACCAACAGCAAAACCAGGCTGAACATGATGACGTCTGTGGAGAGAGAAACAAACTAATTGCACACACCAAGGCGATTGTGCAAACAGGATTTTCAGTGAGAGTTATTGTTTTTTTTTTTGTGTCCTTCCTGCTCACAGAATTTAATTCTTAGGCATTTTATTTGAATCCTACATATATTTTTTTTTATAAGATTTAAAGATCATTTGTGTGGTACAAGAATTAAAAATTAGAATTAAATCACGATCTGACCACAAAGCTGTAATGAGAGGATAAGAATTTTTTTGTTTGTTTTTTTTTGTAGAATATTTGTAGAAATCTTTAATAAAACTTTTGTCCCTCTAACACCTCATATTCATTTCATAAAAAGTGTCTAAAATCTAAAAGGACAAATACTTACCTCCAACACTACAGATAGACGCACCACCTCGAATTGCTTTACTCAAGTTGGAACACCAAGTACATGCTCTAATACAGTGGCAAGAAAAAGTATGTGATCCTTCGGAAGGTCACTAACTCAAGGATTCACAAACGTTTTTTTTCACTAGCACAATGAGGTTTTTATGGTTGTTGATAAGGCTGATAATAAAACTAATAAAACACAAGATTCTGTTATATTGTGAATAATTTTCCATTTAATGCAGGGTTTGGATTACCAAGGACACCTTCATGTACTCTGTAATAATCTGATTCAAAAATGATTCAACATTTCCTCCTATTAAATGTCCGTGTCAGGTAGTAAAAGATAATTAACGTTACCAGCAGTAGAGGATCGAATGCTTGAGGATCAAGTTGATGAGGAGACGCTTGTTCACAACCAGGCAGAGAATAACTGAGAGGCTGTTTAAGACCAGTGTGCATGTGATTATATATATACGTGTCCGTGCTGTGACTATTAAGCCTAACGCATCAGCTGCAGCTTTGGCTTGGTTCACTCAGAGCTGAACCACAGTGTGGTTTCACACCTTCAGCACCTGAGAATTTTTTTTTTTTTTTTAGATGGTGCTGTTTTTGTGCATTTTTTTTTTATCTTAGAATCTTAATTACTTGAAATCGGACCATCTTAAAAGAACTTCAGTTCTTAAAAACTTAAAAACGTTTTTAATTTAAACAAATTGTGATCAGAGAATCCTGTTTTTTTAATAAAACTAAAAAATACTTTTATCTATCTATCTATCATACCAGACAAAAGTGTTAACAGTCTAGTATTGTTCTTGTGTATTAAAGTATACATATGATATTAGGTAATTACATAACCACAATAACAACAACAGTTTTTGGCAGTTTATTGTACATTCTGGATGCCTTTAGCATTGTTTTAAAAAAAAAGTTTAGGAAAGAACATGCAGTTAGAATGTGTGTCCAAACTTTTGATTGGTAGTCTCAATTTTTGTTTTTCTTTTCAATTATTCTTAATTCTCCCCAAGTTGTCTGTCTAACTTATCAGTTATTATGTCAATGACGAGCGGCGGTGTTGCGTGATATAAAGCTCTACTTGGACACAGGCCCCTCATCATCGCTCAATTCACACTTTTGTTCTTCTTGAGTCTCTGATGACGCGTGTAATGTATGTGATGTGCTAATGTGTGTTACAGACGTCCTTCGCTCGGTCACTGCCACTGAAACCATCTCACAATAATAAAAATGTATATAAACATTTTCTGGGCAAAGAACATTTCAAATGAAGGATCATTTTATGGAGTGAGTCAGCAGTGTAAAGTAAAGTGTACACTCACTCATTCAAACTCTACAGACTGTTAGGTATGAAGACCACAGGTGAGTTTCTATACTAAATACACCAGCCTTCAAAGCTGACATATAGTTTGACCCACTATAGCCTCTTACGCAAGTTAGGTAAGAATGTTAGCTAATTCATCACCAACTACAGCCAGGTCGTGTCTCCCTCTCATTTCTCACGCACTTACTCATTACATGTCCCTCCCTGGTCTGCAGTATTTCATAATAACTACTGGTTGATGCTAAATGCGTGGTTCTTTTTCCATTGCGAGGCTTCATGAGCCACTCATTTTTTTTTTGCATCTGTGTGGTTAACACCTTTTTCACTTAGTGCAAAAGATCAGTGATGTGCAGTCCCATTATGTAACCATGTCCAAGTAACGACGAACATGAGTCAATGTTCAATACAGCAGTAATTACTTCCAAACCCAGAGCTTGGGTTCAAATATATTAATCATTATTTCATTAAACCTCACTGTTTATCAACAGTAAAAACCAAAGCTGTGGTTAATAGTGAAAGTAAGAGCATTTACACACACGCAATGTTATGAGAAGCCGCAGATTGGGACTAAACAGCTGTGTTTC
>JAAGKR010010137.1:0-23900 GCA_011419295.1 Clarias macrocephalus
AAAAAAACCCTTTAACACAGAAATGTTGGACTACTGAAAAGTATGAGCACTCAATACTTGGTCCCTTTGCATGAATTACTGCTGAGGTGTTGCGGAAACCAGGTTGCTCTGATAGCGGCCTTCACATCTTGTTTAGATTTGACATGCAGCGTGTGTTGTCCTTCATTTGCCCTTTTGTATTCAGTCTAATGTGACTATCTTGTATATTATACACACATAAACACACGCACGCACATTCCTGCACATAGACACAATGTAAACATTGTCTGTAAGAAATGGTAGAAACCTCAGGCGTCTACATGATGTAATAATTAAGGAAAGATCCAATATATTGACGATATCAATAAATCTTCTATCATATAATATGAATCATGAGGTAATGAAATCTAGTGAATGATTCAATACGTTACCATATTACTGATGCTGATATGATAACATGTGATACAATTCATCAATTCAAATTCATGGAAACAGTACAATACTGGATGATACTTAAAAATCAGATATAACATGATAATAATATATAATAATACTCTATTAAATAAAAATATATTAATACTTACTATGTATAAATCTAATATGTAAAATCTGATATGATCCATGCAAATCATAAAGCAATGTTACCAAATGTGATGATACTAATGAAGCTGATATGAAATGATTCAATATGATTCATAAGGAAATAAGTCATATCATGTTAGGTGCTTGTGTACAGGATCACACAAGCACAAGTTTGGCAACTTTACGTTACGTCTTTGCCCATAATAAATAAAACTTTTACCATAATAAATTAAATAAACAATCATTAAAATATAGTGTAAGATATACAGAAGAAATAAATACTCCCCCCCTTTTAAAATTATGAACAGCTAATACTATTATAAGAAATGATATTGTGTAAGTACAAATAAATAATGAATATTTTTTGAACTTTAGATTTTTAATGAAAGTACAAGAAGCATACAGGAATAATGAATGAATTATATTAAAATATTTATCTAAAGCTACAGTATATAAAATACCATTACAAATAATAATAATAATAATAATAATAATACATTTATGTAAATTCATGAATTGTACCTACTTTGTAATAAACATGTAATAAATATAATTTATATTTGCACTTTATAAGTAAGTATTATTTTAAAAACTCTTTTAAAATAATATCATTTTTGTTTTAATTTATGAGCTGTATAATAATAATAATAATAATAATAATAATAATAATAATAATAATAATAATATTGTATGAATGTGAATTTATCTATTATGGCCTTACTTTGTAATAAAATTAAATAAACATAATCACTTAAAATCTATTTATTTAATGTATGTACTTTAGAAATAAGTTATAAATTCTTCTAAAATTATATAAATAATAGATTTCTTGTTGGCACATTAATTAATACTACTACTACTACTACTACTAATAATAATAATAATCTGTACACATTAATGCTTAATAAATAATTAATCTCTCTAAAGAATTACTGAACTATATTTTTTCACATTTCAATTTGATGTATTTGATTATTTGATTTACATTTTAAGTTATGTAAACTGATCTGAGATCAGCCAACCCTAATCAACCCTCCCCTTCACACACACAGACACACACAGACACACACACACAAACCTTCCTGGTTGATGTGGGTAACGTGTGCGCGCTTGTGCGCGTCCCCGAGCCAGCAGAGCTCACACACACACAGCGAGCGCGCGCGCCTGTGAGGACTCGCGCGGATCAGAGTTTCCTTGGAGACGCGTTTACTTCCTGATAAACACAGAATTTAACAAATTTATCATTTATTACCTGAGATCTGGATCCGGATGAGTGTATATTCCTCTCTGCCTGAGGCTGGCTGGTGAGAGAGAGTGAAGGAGTGAGAGAGAGAGGAGTGAGAGGGGAGTGAGAGAGGAGAGCGGCTCGCGAGCGAACAGAAGTCCCGACAGTAATCAAGTAAGGCACGAATGGAGTTTTTACGCGTTTAAACAGCGGCCCGGGGATACAGTGAGGATTTATCTCATGCACAGGTGAGTACGAGTTATTACTGCGATGTTCACGACTTTTTAAATCAGCTTTAACACTTCTACTGCACTCCGTAACGCAATAGCCTCATGTGCACCTGAGCACGAGCGCACTTTTTAACTTCTGCACATTGAGAATTTATTCATTTACTATCATTTATTTATTTATAATCTCTCTCTCTCTCTCTCTCTCTCTCTCTCTCTCTCTCTCTCTCACACTATATACTGTATATAGCTTGTATGGTATCATCAATGGGTGGAATTAATTAATTAATTAATTAATTTATTTATTTACTTAAGATGGAGCTTTGAAGGGTACAACAGGTACTGAAGCGTCCATTTCTGTACCTTACATTTACTTCTTACTTAATTTATGACATCATCCTGACCAGATACAGTGAGGATTTAAATTTTCAGGACTATTATCAGCTTTAACTCTTCTAATGGACTCCTTGATGCAATAACTTTATGTGCATCAGAGCGACCTTTAAACTTTTGCACATTTTATTTATTTGCAATATATTGTTTATAAAAACTTTATATAAAATGGATAATGTACTTTATATATATATTTTTTCATCAATCTTTTTTTGGTATCATCAAAGTTCAATTTGTTTGTTTGTTTTTTGTTTATTTACTTATAAAATGGAGCATTAAAGGATACAAAAGGTGGATGTTACATCAACTTTAAAGGTGAAACCTAAAAATGTACTTATTAAATGGTACAAAGCAGGAGTTCCCTTGCTGATTCCACCCTGACCAGAAGGAAAGGTTCAGTGTAGTATCTTCATTTCTGAGAGATTACACTCTCTCAGAAATGTCTGACTATTTTTCTTTTCTTTTTATTCAGTAAAAACATATTAAACCTCCAAAAGCAGTGAGATAAATAAAAAAAATAATTCATTAATATGAAATAAAGGTTTCTTTGCTACTGTTGTTGCTCATAGGCCCCAAGCAAGGTGCAGTTTTTTAAAAGTATCACTTCAGATTTGATAAAATAAAGCGTGCTTCTAAGAATACCACCTTTATTTCTTACAATGCATAATGTTTTTTTTTTATTTTCTTTTTAATTTATTTAACATTTTCTAAAATGTTTCCTCATTCATGTTTGTATAGTTGGTTAAAATGAACTAAAAGTCAGTTTATCATATTGCCTAGATTGTGCTGAAAAGAAGCAATCATCACTCTATACTGCACAATCCTGAGCCGTAGATGTGATTATTTAAAAAAACAAACAAATTATGGCTAAAATGCTCTGAGTTTTAAGGGCTGTGAACCCCTGGTGTATCTTTAATGCTTTAAGCACAAATGAAAGCTATTTAAAAATAGCTTCCCAGGTGAAAGAAACTGAAGGTACAAAAGACAGACTCTTTATTGTACCACACTGGCATGAAGAGCAAAATACAGTTACGTAACCTTTATTTCAGAGGCTGCACATTGTTACACTCATAAGACTTTGAAAACGGCAATATCTAAACTATATTATAATGTGCTGATTAAATATTTATTTAAAATTGATGGTGCAGAAAAAGGGGTAATAAAGTAAAGTAATACATTAAAAGTGATGCATTTATTTAGTTGAGGAATTCTGACCAAGTTTTACTTTGAAACTAATTCATGGACAGTTTGTGTAAAAGGGTTTGTGTGTTTAAACGTTAATATTTTGAATGATCTCACTCTGATTAGTATTAAGGGTCACTCATTATCACACACACCAGTTTTATAGATTCCTTATGAGGCTCAGGTGACAGGTCTAGAGAAAAGAATTCACTAAAAACGTTCGTGATGAAGGGGGACACGCTGCTTCCTGGTTGATATCCGATACTGGGACTACAGGAGAGACAGACTGAGTTTAGAGCACAAGGAAAAGGAGTGGAATTAATTATCGTCAGAGGGATTCAGCGCACGCAGAGTAAACATCCCTGAGATATGACAAAGACTGGTGTTAAAGGTCTGTGTGGAAAAAAAAAAAAAAGCAAAACACCAAGACAGTGAGAGTAGATGTGTATGGTTTATGTAGGAACTAAAAGACAAGATGCCGGTGCGATGAAGAAAAGCATCCTGGTGTGTGTTTAATTCCACTTCTATCACAGCAAGCAGCAGGAAATACAACTGAAGAACAAAACACTTTTTATTCATTTATTTGTACATTAATGAAACTTTGTTTTTAACGTCATAAATATCAGTCATTCAAGTTGAATCTTTGACTGCTCCAATGCTCTGACACTGGAGACTCCTTCCATAAACGTTAAACGCCTCCTTAAACCAACAGTTAAACATGTTTTGTGTCAGACATCCATTAAAGAAATCCCTCTCAACGAGCTGTTACCATAGAAACGATAACGGTCAATATTAGAGTTAGTATACCGTAAACCCGCGACTCTTAGGAGGAACTGAGCGCAGAATCAGCAGCATTGTGGTAACGCTCTCGAGAATTCATAAAAGAAATGGATTTCCACAGAGGTGCTTCGAAGACCGCACTTGGAAATGTGGGGAAAGAGAATTGCATGTGGTCGAAGCCCCGTGATTAGCAAGGGAACATTTAAAACACTCTCACAGGGTTTAACGCGCGTCCATCTTCAATCCGCTCGGCTCCTGAAAGCCACTTTAAGCTCTTATCATGATCCACACTGGACCAGTGAAGGTTTCCTGTATGTTTTTTTTTTTTTTTAACATGAAATATTCATTAACGTGAATGAAGATCCTGGAGGAGAGCACTGAGGACATATGGCTGTAACGTGAGCTGGTGATCGATGCACGAAACCGCGGAGATCGTCTCTCATTTAAAGCCTGCTGTGACTCAGTGGCCTCCTCGCGGTCGGGCTGTAAGACTCGGGAACAGCTTATGATCGTATTATTTATTAATTATCAAAGAGAAAAAGATTCTAATATTCCATTCATTATTTAAAATGATTCTGTTGTATTTTCGCATTTTTTAATCCAAAGGAACTCAAGGATTTACACAGAAAGAGGAGCTGGTTATATAAAGTCCAGTTATACAAGGTTGATGTCTGTACCTTTTCTAAAATATGTATTTTTATTAAAGATTTTGCTCGCTGGTTTTCTGAACTTATAACCCTTTAGTTGCTCGTGTAGGACTTTGTTTTAGTTACATGTTACACTTGTAGCCGCTAGTGTAGCTGCCACTGTTACAGCGGTAAAGGTGTGTGGCTTGAATAATATGAAAGCGCGGTTTTATCCAATTTGTTAAGCAAGGTCATCCTTCAGAAGGTCAGAAGATCAGACAAGCACAACCTTTAGCGTTACACTGAATTAGAGACAGTGAAACAACATGTTGTGTAGAATATTCTAAAGCATGTCTATGGCACTCTATAGAATTCTGTAGGACTCTATAGAGACTCGTGTTAAAATCGAATTTTTACTTAAGCCTATAGAACTTTGTAAACCTGATCTGCAACAAGACCACGCAGAACTCTGGCTTTGAGGAGGCCGTTCTGTAGAACTTTTACTCAGGTCTGTAGAACTCTATAGACCTGAAATGGGGTTCCATATGAGATTTAGTTCTGTATATGTCTTATACACAAGTCTGTAGAACTCTATAGACCTGCGGGTGGATCCTACAGAACTCATCCTCTATAGACTTTTTACTCGGGTGTATAAATCTCTATAGACCTGGAATGGGAACATTTACTTCAGGTTGCTTGTGCTATATAATTGTACTCCTATAGAACTTTGAGACGTATATTCTATGAGCTCAGGTCTATAGAACTGTCTAGAACTGCAATAAGTCTCTACTGAACTTCTGCAGTGACACTGATGTTCAACAGAATTTCAAATACGTTTTAAAGATGAATTTTTTTTTAAGTTTTGAAAAGCTGCGCACGTCCTATCGATCGTTTATTAAAGAGTGTTTTCCTTTGACTGAGTTTCCATTTTCAGTTGATTAAAAATCTCTTATTTCTACGCTGCTATAAAACTTCCACGAGTTACGCAAGAGCTCTTCTTGTCCTTGGCAGTATTTTTAAATTGATTGCTGAGGATTATAGATTCTATTTAAAACCCATACTGTGCTACATACCATTAGCATTCGTAGCGCTCGCTAGATCCACCTTCAGGCGTGCTTAGATTAATTAACAGACAGCCTGAGGCTGTTTCTTTGTTCCAGCGAGTCCTTTCACATCTATTCTTTTTCCTTTCACTCTGCGTTCTTTGCATTTTGCTCGTCTTTATCATGTCATTTTGTTGACAATAGTCCAGAACAAGTTCACACCGACTGAGGATTTTGAAACATATAAAGTGGAGATAAAGAAAAGAAAAAGAAAAGTCGTCCATTATTATCGGTTATGATTCTGAGCTTTCACTGCCATGTCCCGGGTCAGAGACGGAGCCCCAGGCACTGGGGACACACGGTCGGTGCGCTCGCAGTGGGGAGGGTCGGATCAGGAAAGGCATCTGGAGTAAACGTTTTGCCCTAACTCGAACTCATCACCAAATGAACTCGCAAGAAACTATTAGGTTTGTGTGGTTTAATTAGGGGTGGACTGGAACTAAACAGGAAACAGGTGAGCCAGTGTTCAGGTGAGTGTGAGAGTCTTAAAATCAGGACAGGATTAGGATCTGATCCTTGCACCGGGCTCGCCGGTGGGATCGGATAACCACTAACAAGATGAAAATTTCAGAAAACTCGACTGTTTTGTCAACACCGATGCATTTGTGGAAATCTGTAACACACTCATGGCGTGTTGGTTGAGGAACGAGGTTTCACGCGGGTTGGCTCATGAGCAATGCAATGAGTTTAAACTTTGCTGCATTGCTAAATAGCACTTTTGTTTGGAGCGCTAGAGAGTTCGGAGAGTTAGACTGGTGGTTGTACAATATCTTATTACCTCGTGTGTGTGAAATGAAATGCAATAAAATCCCCACCTCTTCCCATGATTCATCATCAGGTTGGGTAAATAATTCCGTGTTGAAGGAGGCCTTCAGGAATGTGGAAGGAATTTGTGCAAATCTCTCTCGAGTTAAAATTGGTTCAGTAGAAACCCCGGGGTTTAACCTGAGAAACTTTTACATACAAGTGAAGAAACTAAAACGTCACTTTAATAACCAGAAACTTGAACGTTGTAAGTTGGATGTGCTTGATTTCGCTTTCATTTTGTTTTAATAATGGAAACTTAATCCCTGTGAATTGAGGTCAAGTCTTGATTTGTATTAAAAGTTAGGAAGGTGATGATCGAAGGTTTGGACATTTATAAAAACATTAAAATGCCACATTTAATAACCTAAAAACTTTGGAAAATACAAGCTGGTCTTGGTAAATACTGCACATCCCATGCCGACAAATTCATAACCACTCACACTAACGTTATAAAAATGTTGAAAACTAATCTAGTGCAGAAGATTAAATATCATCTTTGTTAACACTTTAGGAACACGCCTTTGACATAAACATGTAACTTTTGTCTCCATTTATATGAAATCAAACAAAAACCCTTCAAAGAAATCCTCAACTTTCTCAACTTTGTATCATCTCAATATGAAAACTCAGTTTGCATAAGCAGCAACAAAGGTTCAAGTTTAGTTCAGGATTAGTGTTCATACCTAAGTTTATCCTACAAGAATGAAGAGCTGAACTTGTTTATGAGAAATGTGACTCTTGAAAGTCCACAGGTCACATCGGTGTCATAAACCCAGCACGCCTTGTTATACACACACACAATCAGAACCACAAGCGTCTCCTCGTCAGACCAACAGCCTGTAAGAGTTTGACAGATGACGAGGTAATGACAGAAAGTGACAAATCTCAGGGTGGTTACAGACTGCCGAACAAACACACACACACGCACACACACACACACACAAACATAAACACACCCTGGTGATGGAGATCAGGGTGTGATCGTGGCGGTAGGGACAGATTTGTTTGCACTTCCCTCCCTCTCCATTAGTCCAGTTTGCATGTGGAGCCTTGCTGGGCCGCGTGTCGGAGGATTCAGTTCTTACAGCAAAAAATCATGTTTATGGTTTGCTGAATTTGTTTTGAACTGGTTCCACACAGAAGAGTGAAAAAAGGGTTGCGACTGAAACCTTGTGAAACTTTTAATAAGCGTTCAGAAATTAATCACTTGTGCGATTCACTTCCTGTTGGTGAGTCGATTCCGAGTCGAATCACTTGCTCATTAGAGTTCACTCTGTTCAGATGCGCTCGAACCTAAATGTGATTTCAGGATGGGTTCGATGTTGAGTCCGGTTCCTCTCAAGGTTTCTTCCTAATGCCGTGTCAGGGAGTTTTTCCTCGACACCGTCACCCTCGGCTCGCTCATCAGGGACAAAAATTGTAATGATTCATACAGAATTTACTCGCACTTTTCAAACTTTTTTTCTTTTTTGGTTTATTCTGTGAAGCTGCTTTGCAACAATGATCAATTGAACTGAATTAAACTGAATTAGATTTTCTCACCTGCCTAAAGAACCGGACCGAGCGAGACGGCGAACACGCCACAGTTCCGAGCTTTCCAATTACTGATTGTCTAATCTCTTCTCCAGAGAACAAAGCACGATGAATCCTCTAATCTCTACACACTAATCTCCATTAGGAGACTTTTCTAGCCGTTTCTTGTTTCTCGTTTCCATCTGCCCGTACCATCTGTTTGGGTCAGGAAAGGCCAAGCGGAACTGGCACAGTAAACGGGTTAGACTGTCAGGCCCCGGGCAATCAGTGCTCTGCCCAGAGTTATTAAATCTGAGAACATGATCATGAACCCAGTTGGACATTAAACCAGACCAGCCGTCTGTTTCTTCCTTTCCTTTCAGGACACAAACACGGTTAGTGGCTAGCGTTAGCTCTCTCTGCGCATGTTAGCGTCGATGTTTATGGGTAAACACGGGATCAAGGGGTCGCCATGGAGAGCACGGCTTCAAGGAGCTAAAGTTAAACGAGCTAAAGTTGGCTTTGTCTTTTTTCCTGCTTCGGGTAGCCCTTGTATTTAGCCGTTGTTTATGGCTTTATTGCTTAAGACCCCAACTTACCCCATCCCCCTGGTCTTCAAGGACATTTTACTGATTAGAGTCTGGCATGGAGTTCTGAGGTCAAAAGTACTGGAGTAATAAAAAAAAGTTATTTATGACTTAATTTGTAAAATGGATTAGAATCATTTAGAATAGTTAAAAAAGAAATTAATACAAATTAATGTACAATAAAACTATTATCTAAATAAATAAATATATTCCTTATATTTAGGCATTTGGCAGACGTTCTTATCCAGAGCGACTTACTATAGAAAAGTTTTTTGAGGTTTCTGTTCCTGGAATAGGAATTGTCAAGCAATTTCACTTTTTTTATGCAATTAAAAATAATTATTATTCAATTCCAACATTTTCTTTTGACTCTGTAAAGCTGTTTTGCGACAGTGATCGTTGTTCAAAGCGCTATACAAATAAAATAAAATTTTATTCAATTTAAAATGACATTTAAAGAATTACCAAACATATCAAGCAGCAATATTGAACACAAGGAAATGAAGGTCAAAATGAACAATAATTCTCATTTAATCCGAGACTTAATCTCAAAACCACACAGTCTCTCCAAAAATGACTGCTTTCTCAGATCAGATTAAAGGTCATGTATACTGTATGTGGCTCAGTGGTGCTGCAGGTGTTTCGCCTACGCGGGTTCGATCCCAAGCCCGGATGAAATGGGAGGTTTACGTCAGGAAGGGCATCTGGTATAAAACCTGTGGCAGGTGTTGTTTACACGGACCCTGATATTCAACATCCAACATCTTAACCGCGGATTTCCAGCGATCAGGCGTTCCACTCGAGCCACCTCAAGGCCGAGATCGTCATTTACGGAAGTTCTGTAAAAGCGTTTTGCACCGTTCAGATGTTTTACTTCTGCTGTGAGCCTCATCACCGTACTGCGCTCGGAGTTTTCTGTAAATGTCACTTGCTTTTACACCTGCAGTCCCGGTTTCACTTGAACGCCCCTCGTCGTACATATGAAGACAGAATGAAAAGCACAATAAGTCAGACGTGTGTATTGTGACTGTGACATTTAGAGCAGTATTGATGTTTGATGGTCATAATGCCATCTGAGAAATACAATGGAGAGAAAAAGGTGGGAAAAAAACGTTAGCTACGTGACTGCATGCTAATGCTCCTTATATGGAAATGGAATCACAGCAAGGGCGAGATTTCACACATTAACACACATTGTAGTGAGAAACCCTTCAGATCTTCAGATTTCTCAAAGCAGGAAAAAAAAAGTATTTTTTTAAAGGGTTAAACACAACTTTAGTTCAATTTAACAAAGGATTCATGTGGGTTTACGGTATGACGCTCTTTTCAGGAAAGCTCACAATAGTGTGTAAACATCCATGCAGACAGAACCTGTGATGATACATAACCCTGTCATACACACACACACACACACACACACACACACCACACAACACACACACACACACACACACACACACACGCAACAACCTTTGTTCCTGAAAGCTGTTAGGTAGCTTTTGGCTTTTGCTTGATCTTCAGCAGCACACGGCCATCAAACAGAGTGTGTGTTTGCTTTCAGGACTTTGGCCTTAAATAGTGCTATAAACTCCATGACTCAACTAGTCCGTAACATCACTAAAACTTCCAGATATGGTGGAGTGCAAAAGTTTGCGTCCGCCATAGATTTGGAACGGACACGGTACCATTAAATCAAAAAAAGACAAACAAAAAAAAGAAGAAGAGAAACAGTTTGCAGACCTACGAAAAGCGATTAGTGAGAATTTATACATCATGTCGTAGTACAGGTGTTGAATTCTGGATTCTGATTGGTTAGAAGTTGTGATTTTATTTTCTGTGGCACCAGCTGGGACAATAGCGCAGATGACAATGACAGGTCTATATTAAAGCGCTCGTTACCGTTTCCATAGTAACGGAGTGATTTGTACGTCAGAAAATATATTTAACTACATATTTTTAAAAAATGATCTGATGAAGCTTTAATGTTTATGGAAGGAGTCTCCAGTGTCCGAACTTTGGAGTCATCAGGGGTAAAAATGTAAGAAAGTTTTCAATGCAGCCGAGTTTCTGCTTTTTTTGTTGTTTTAAATTGGTTATGAGAAAGTGAGGGAATAAGAACGAGAGCTTGTTTCATGGACGTTCCACAGGAATAGATTCAACTCTAACTGGATATAAAGTGCCACCTCGCTCACTCATTCTCTGTGCCGCCAATAACGTCACCTATCGTTCTTTAATACATTTGAAATATTAGAATTCACAAACTGCTGTAAAATTAGAGCCATAAATTCATTGTCGTTGATTTTTTTTTTTTTACAGCAGCATGATGATGTGTGTTTTATTCCTTACTTGCTTACAAGACAGTAATGAATAAGTTTACAAAAATGATTTCCTTTTTTAGCATAAAGCCTTGATTTGGACTTCTTTAAAACTCTCAGTGACTGATTCCAGATTTTGCATAAAGCAAAGCAGCAGACTAACCAAACCCTCCATCAAAATGACATCATGCACATGATGAAGTGAACATGAAAGCATTTCAGGAGATGCTCCGAAGTAGGAAGTTGCTATCTCGATTCAGCAGAATGACATAAACCGGTGGTATTTTTGTGTAGATGGACATGACCTGGACATGACCGAGTGTTTAAACTGACGAGAGCGATGTTAGACGTGTGTCCGGTTCAGTCGTGCCCCGGGTTACATCATGCCATGTCTCCTGCAGCTCATTTGAATCTCTGTGAAATGGAAATGAGGCCCGAATCTGAGTCAGCCACTGGTCACATGATCACAGCCTTTCCCTTCGTCATCTAAACACTGCCGTTTCAACAATTAGTTCCAATCATGAAGAGTTAGATCACTAGAAAAAGCACTGCGTCTTGCTTCAAGTGCCATAGATACTAGTTTTGGGTCTCAAAATGAATTTTTTTAAGATGATGATTGTGGGTTTTGCATAACAAGCAGGCACTTCAATAGCTTCACTCATCAGTTTGGAGGTACTGAACAGGTTTAGGTGAACCTCTGCATTTTATCATAGACGGTATGTAGAAATTTGTTCCCTTTTTAATGTTAATACTGTACAATATACAAAACAAAAGGCATTAATGGTGCTGAACTCTTGCTCTTTAATGTGAAACCAGTGCAAGCAAATAAATATAGAGACAAAATACCGTAAACTAGACAAGTGTACGGAAGAATAGGAGGATGAGATTAAAAATGAGAAATGCGCACGTACTACAGGTCGATCTCCGTGCCCTGGATTCGGGTGTGGCGTTGCGGATTTGAATATGACCGTGTGCTAGGAAATGCTAATAAGCATTTCATTATTTGCTAAATATAGTGTAAGGTGCATTGCTGGAGGTGCATCAGTCTGTTCATGGGTTGTTTACTGGTCCTTGTTCAGCGCATCAACCAAACACAATTATTAAACAATGCCTGCGTGGACAATCCAGTTATTCAGACCGGCTAATCCCTTTAGCGGCGTAACACACCACTGTACACGCCCAACTTATTTTGAGCGTACACCATAAAACATAGAATAAAGGGAAGATCAGAGGTTTACATCAAAGCTCATTCATTCTTACACAAATAAATCCTACACTCTAACTTTTCGTTTGAGCTTTTTGTTTGAGCCTTGACTATGTGGTGTCAAATTTGTATGTGAAAATGATTCCTCGTGCTCCCAGAACCTCCATCCACCATCTGAGTGCTGGAATCCGTGCAATCAGGGCAGAGAAACTCCATAGATGTGATGTACTGGAGATTCCGTACATTAAGGTGGTCAGCTGACTTCATTTTATTGCCGAGTCTCGGCCTGAGCGACTGATCATAACAGTGTCTCCAGAGGCTTGTACAGTGGACACTATGCATGATGGGAGCATCGCTTCACGCGCTTCCCTTCTTACCCCGACACGCCCATCACTCTGGAATAGGATCAGTCTGAACTCTTCAGAACACATAAAGGTTTTCCATGAAATTCTTTATTCTTCGCATATCCCAGCTTCTCGTTAGGAGGCCGGGGTCAGAGCGCAGGGTCAGCCATTTTTACGGCACCCCTGGAGCAGACAGGGTTAAGGGCCTTGCTCAAGGGCCCAACAGCAGCAACCTGGTGGAGCTGGGGCTCGAACCGCCGAGCTTCCGATCCGTAACTCAGAGCCTTAACACACTGAGCCACCATTGCCCCAAAGGTCAATCTTTATGCTCCCTGACAAAATTAAGTGTCTCAATAACAAGTGGTTATCTCCTGGTCACACAGCTGGACACACAGCTGTTTAATCCTGTAAGTTCTCACCACATTGTGTGTGTGTGTGCGTGTGTGGAAATCCTCTTACTTTCACTGATGGTGTCTTCCAACAAGTTTTTATCATGCAACTTGACCAAGCGTTTACGTGATCTCCAGTAAACTGTCCAGCCGTATCCTTAGACGTTTCAATAAGTGTAAATCTTATCATTTCTATAGAAACAGCTCATTTCCAGTGACCTACTGTAAATTACCATTAAAATGTCTTCAATTGTTGATTTGATGAGACTTTTACTTTTAAAGTGATGTACAGTATATGTAACATTTATGGAAGGAGTTTGTCTACGTTTTGTTTTGCAATATTTTGTTTGTTGCTATAAATTTTTTCGTAATGGTGTTTAAAATCTTTGCACGTAACCGACTATCTGCAAAAATACTCTGTTTTGAGAATCTTGGTGACTTCAGATCATTGACTGTTGAATAATGTTTCACCTGGTTGATGTTTATTTCAGTTGAGGAGATGTCTGAGAGAGTTTGAACGTCTGCCATGGCACTAAAGGAGCATCCTGTACCCGGGGTTATAATTGCCGCTGCTGCGGTGCTCTGTTTACTCGGTGAGTAAGGATCTTAGCTAAAGCATAACGATGTACTGTATAATAAAAGCAATCCTGTATTTAATTAATGCGTGGATAAGTAGACAGTCAGTTTGTGTGATTCTGTGTTAGGTGGAGTCGGAGGCGAGCGGTCCACACTGCGGGTGAAACAGGGAGGGTCAGCGATCCTGAACTGCCCCCTCAGTCCTCCGAGGGACGTCTCCTTGGGTCCGCTGCACGTAGTCGAGTGGGTGCGTCGGGATTACGACATTCCCATCCTCATCAAGTTCGGCGCACACGCACCAAGAGTTCATCCCAGATACGAAGGTGAGCTCTTTCAGAACTGACTAGCATTGCTAGCATAGCGCTCGTCTTAAGATTAAGTGTAAGATGCAGCTTTTTTTTTTTTTTTTTTCATTTTAACTGTGACGTACAAAGGGGAAATTGTTGTGCTGCCAGTCAAGACAGGATATACAGTCATGTTCAAAAGTTAGTACTCTTTTAATTCTGTGTTTTTGTGTAAAACCATCTTTATAACCTTTTCCAGATTGATGTGCAGCAACACATTATTTCTTCTCTAAGACTATTGCTTTTGTCTTTCCCTCTTGACTTTGTGTTAACACACCTGAATGCTTTAGATATTCAGACTGTGAAAATTAAAAGTCTGCTTTTCTAGTGTTCTGCACACCTGCGGATGATCAATTAATCAACAGCTGATGATTAGCAGCACCTGGCTGCCACTCAGCCTCTTAAATCCTGTGGGAGCAGTAAGGGGGTACTTAGTATTGCCCAAATGTATTGCCCAGATTTTTGGCTTAATTTTTGTTCAATAAATAATGGTTGTATTTGCCTAATACTGAGACCTGCTACGATGAGATGATGTCAATTTCTTTTGCAAAAAAAAAAACAAACCAAAAAAAAAAACAACAGTTTTAAAATAGAGGGTACAAACTTTTGGAGATGACCGTATAGAACCTTTTCTTTTGTAAGACATGAACAGATGGAAGAATTGCTTATATACAGTATGGGCTGCATCAGACGAGGACAAATTTTTTTTGGGGGGGGGTCCTGTTTGTTTCAGGACTTTTTTAAACGTCCTGTGGTTGGGATAGTAATTTTGCTAAGACCTGGCAACCCTATACAGTTTTTTTTTATTGCTGTGGTTGTTAAATATTTATACCAAGGGTGTTCAGGGGGTGGGAGTATTTACTTATGCAAAGTGTGAGTTGTTGTGGTGGAATGGTGCATTCAGTGTTGCACACGCTGTCCCATATCTATGTCCCTAATTTATGTACATTACTAAAAACACCATCATACAGTCATACTTTTGTTTATAAGTTTGTGCACCCCCCCCCCCAATTTGTAGCTAATATGAATGCAAAAGACAATTTTTTTTATAGACATTAAAACAATAAACGAAACTTAAATAAATAACTTAATCTAGCAAGCTAATAAAGTTTGTAGTGGTCATTAGAAAGATATTCTATATAAAGGTTCTTTGTGTGAGGATTAATAATGTTTACACACACTGAATCAAGTTACCTTCAGGATTAAAATTTTAACTGTATGTATCTGTAATTTGTAAGTTAGTTCTAAGGAAACCTCCCTGTTATCGCGTATCAAGTCGTCTCATGTTCCTGTACCTGTTTTGCTAATTCCTAAACCTCGTCGCTCCGACCTGCTGTAACTGTACTCTCTCCTGTGTCTGAAGGGAGGTTCTGGCTTCCCCTCCGTCTCATTACATCACTCTGTATTGTGTGCTCAGCACAAAGAGCGGGTCTGAATAGGGCACCTGAGCCAATGGGCTGCGAGTCGAGCTTGTCATTAAAAAAAAAAAAGGCACACAATGGCGCTAATCTGGAGGAGAGGACGGCTGCCGTGGTTACGTCGGAGGCTGCAGAGTTTACAGCGCCATCGTGCCCCTGATCCAACCGGGGGGTTTCGACCCTACGACCTTTCATTAGCCGAGAGAATGATTTCATTAGCCGGGAGTGTAGCCGTGCATCTGTCACCCGTCCCTCCGCTCCCAGGACGATTCAGGAAGGAATGTTTGTAGGAAGTTTTCAACTCTAATAAGACTTACAATCAGTGGAGTCAGGTTGCTAGTTTGTACAGTGAACCTATTAGTGATTGTTAGCATGGTGTAAGTGTCACTTAGGTGTTTTTTTTTTTTGTGTGTGTGTGTGTCAGGGACGAAATTCCCTGCCTCGGGTTTCACATGATTGCAGATGATTTTCATCTGATTTCCATTTCCAAGAAGCAAGAAGAATTACTTGCTTGTTTAAAAACCACAGCCGTCACATTGTTAGCATTGATGCTAAATCAAAACTCTGTAGATCTTATCTAGGTAGAGTGAACATGCCATAAATAATACACTTCCTGTAACATCGGATTGAGCCGAAGTTCCTGTCTGTTACCGCGTGGTAGAATTCCTCGAGTCAGGAAGGTGTGGGTCGATGCTCTATAACAGCACGGCGCTGACCGGACTCCTCCGGGAAAGTTTATTGAACATTTATGGAAGGAGTCTTTTAGTGGCCGAACTGTGCAACACAACGACAAAGCTATAACTATTAAAAGTTTTATAACTAAAGTAATGTCAGAATGGATGAGTATCCACGTGTTGTTTCTTTGTAGCTTTAAATGTGAAAGGCTGTTAAGGAGGCAACAGTTTATAGCTGCTATAACATAAGCGAGAACAGGACCTGACTTGTTTCACGCCTCACAGCATTAATGTGACCAACTGCACCAGGCTCAAGAGTGGCAGAGCGTAAAAGTATTTGAGACTACAGCCTCCATAGCTAAGAGTCGAGAGGAACAGGTAGCTCACTTGCATTCTCCCATCGAGTAAGACTAGCCAGTACACTCACACAGACACCGCTTTCGTCCCGCCCCCGAACAGCAGTTAAAAAAGATGCAGTGGTCTGGAATTACATTACAGAGGAAGCACATGGGCGCTGTTGTCGCATTTTCAGCTGCATTGTATTTCTACAAAAAAAGCTCTTTCTAGAGTGAGACATGGTCCTCCTCTCACACCGCGACCAAGATCATGATGTTCTCACTGAATACTACAAACATTAAAAAGCTCAGCGGGAACGGGGTCAAAATGTGCGTTTATCAAGTTTGTACTCGTGACTAGCCACAACCTTGTCAGGGTCTCAATGCATCAGTGATCATGTTGTCAGTAATTTCCTATCACACACATGATGACGCGCTCGCCAGGTCCGACGAGATCAAACTACTGAGACTACGTCTGATCTAGTGAGACTACGTCTGATCTACTGAGACTACGTCTGATCTACTGAGACTACGTCTGATCTACTGAGACTACGTCTGATGCTTTTCCCAGATGTTTACTACTTTGTTATCGCATGAGGAGGATGCTGTTATAACAACATAATCAACTTTTGCTAAGCGTTATTTATTTCTTGTAAAATTTACATGATATACTGTCTGAGCTGCTGAGTTGGTTTAAATAATGTATGGGCTGGAAAAAAAAATAGAGTTTGTGTTGCCGTGTCAAAGTATTAACAAAAATGACGAGCGTAAAGAAGCACTCTGTGTGAGCTCAGCCTGAGAATATCAGATTATAAAACTGTAAACTCTCCTCCGCCTGGGAGAACGGCGCGTCACACTCGATACCGTATCTCTCACATTCCCTAAGAAGGAAGCGAAACACGTAGCTGATGGAGAACAGGAGCAGAACAAAGACGTCTGGAAGGATTTAGGATTTGGCGTCTCGTCTGACACCGAGCTCTCGTTCTGTTTGAGCAACAACAAAAGATCCGGGGAGACTTTTTCACTCAGGTGGAGATCACTGCTGACTTACAGGAGGGTGGGGTGACGAGGATGAGGATGATGAGGAGGAAGAGCAGGGTGTCGTTTACACGCCCTCAGGTTAGAGTCCGTGTCTCTGCCGATCGAATGTTGCTCAGTGTAGTGTGTTAGTGTCACTCCAGGACTTTCGGGTCAGAACTGACAGAATACGGACAGTTTGTATTGTTTCAGGATGTCAAGTTTGTGCGATACAGAGTCATATTCCACGTGTTACTTCTTTCTTCCGTACCGTTGCCTCTTTATCTTTTCCCCCTCACGTCTTTCTTCTTTCATCCTCTTATTTTCATGTATACATCACTTTTTTCTTTCTCTTTCTTTCTTTTTCCTACAGTGCCTTCTTCCTTCCTTCCTTCGCTTACCTTAGCCTCGCTTCCGTTGTTTAATTTTTCCCCTCACTTCTTTCTTCTTTGATCCTATTTTCATTCAAATTCTAATTTTATTTGTCACATACACAATCATACACAGTACGATATGCAGTGAAATGATTAGGCAACTGCCGTGACCATAGAACAAGAAAGAAACAAAAAAACAAGAAAGTTATTTATCTAGGAAGGTAAAATAGGTTGGAGCAGTCGTGACGGCAGCCGACCTCACCGGCGATTTATGGAATCATACATAAAATTAATCACTTTTTCTTTCTTTTCTACCTTTCCTTGGTTCTTTCTTTCTTTCTTTCTTTCTTTCCTTTTTTCTTTCTGTCTTTCTTTCTTAATTTGCCTTTCTTTTGTTAATTCTTTCTTTCTTTCTTTTTTTTTCTTTCTTTTTTTCTTTCTTACCTCACATCGTTCTTTCTTTCTTACCTCACATCTTTCATCTTTCTTTCTTTCTTTCTTTCTTTCTTTCTTTCTTTCTTTCCTTCCTCACCTTTTCTTTCTTGCTTTCTTTCTTTCCTCGCTCTTGCTTTCTTTTCTTGCGTTTTTCTTTCTTTCTTTCTTTCTTTCTTTCTTTCTTTCTTTCTTTCTTTCTTGCTTTCTTTCTTGCTTTCTTTCTTTCGTTTGATTGGTTAGAGGAAATTGATTCTTTTTCTATTACCGCATGAATTTATACGTTATACGTTTATACTAATATATTATGGTTACTATAGCAACTGCTTGTTCACAGGGCCAGGGACGGATGCTTCACATTAAACACAGTAAAATCAAACACCTCTCTGATATGGTGGCGTTTCGTTTAAGGACATGTTTAGGTAACATATGAACGGAGTCTCCAGTTTCAGTGTTTTGAGTTTCCTGAGGCGTCTCGGTGGCGAGCGATCGCGCTGGGACCGAGCAGGTCACCTTCGCTGCCCGTCCAGCAAAACAGGAAATGAGTTTTTCACTGCTGTTGTGAAAAAGTGTCCGAGAGTGTGTTTAGTACACAGAGGAGATGGAGGTGTGTGTTACGGGAAGACGAGTAACTGACTTGAGGATAGAAGAGATCGGTGTCACATGATCTCTACTAGAGGAGTGTCATGCTCTGAGCACTCTTTATACACCACTGTGAGTGGAAGGAGTTTCATAATAAATGTTTAACACACACACACACACACACACACACACACACACACACACACACACACACACACACACACAGCAGTATTAATCTTTCTCACATTGATACTTAGTTAGTGTGGATTGTATACGTTCTGAAGCCACAGCGCTGTACAGAAACGTTCTCGGTTCTGACTGGATTAAGCAGGAGTCCGAGCCGTAACACGAGCCACAGGTTCATATGAATGCGCTCGGCCTGGTACCCTTTGGTTGCTATAGCAACAGCTCAGTCACAGGGACTTGTACAGAAACGCTTCTCATGAACAAATAGACGGATACAGACATATAATGGTTTATTCCTTCGATCCCTTTACGAGCTCACTTCACTCCTCCATTACTTTCATCTGTTCTTCTTTACTTTTCTTTCCCCCTTTCCTTCCTTCCAAAGTCCGTCCCTCAACCCTCTCTTCCTTCTTTCTTTTTTCTTTCATACCCTATTCATTTCTTTTTCTCTCCCTTCCTTTGCATTCTTTACTTACTCCTACATAACCTTTCCTCATTTCTTTCTTTTCCTTCTTCTTCCCTTCCTCATAATTTTTTTCTTTCATTCTTCCTTTCTCTTCCTTCCTCCATTTAGTTTTCTCCTCCTCTTTATTGACTTTCTTGCCTATTTTATTCTCTCTTCTACATTACCAGCTTTCATCCTTTAAATCGTTTTCTCTCAGTGAAATTATTTATTGAATTTTTATTACAGTTTCTTTTTGCTTCCCTTCTTTATTTTGACTCACAGATGTTTTTTCTCAGTTTTTTGCTCCACACTGTAAAGCACTTCTGCCATCTGAACATACATATAGTACCGTAGATACTCATACACACTCATGTGTGTGTGTGTGTGTGTGTGTGTGTGTGTGTGTGTGTGTGTGTGTGTGTGTGTGTGTGTGTGCTATTGTCTGTCCATGCTGGTACGCTTGGCGTGTCTGAACAATGGAAAGCCCTCATTGTTAGTGTGTGAGTTTACTCCAGCAGTGTATTCGTGGTCATTGTGCCCCAGGCTGAAGAGACACGCCCCCCCACGCCCCCACCCTCCCCCTCTATTATCTCTCTTTTCCCACCCCTCCCCCGATGTCTGGAGTGACCCGAAGCCCTGCGTCACATCTCTCTCTCTTTCACGGCCTGACACTGAAGTTTCGAGTCTTTAAACCGGCTATGATTCAAATTTCAAATGAAAACAGGGCAGGACAATGGCAGCGAGGCCGACGGGTAGCGCGGCGGGTAGCGTGGTGCAGCGTGAAACACTACCTGCCCTCTCCCGCCGAAACACGAGAGCGTTTTGTGTGCGTGTGTGTGTGCACGGGAAACACTGGCCGGGGCAGAAGAGACAGAGGGGACGATGGATCGCCCGTTTCGGGCCCCCGGGCCGCGTTAGGCTGGAGCGAGTTAGTGCTGGTTCGGGACAGAACTAACGGCTCTGACACACGAGATTAACCGTGACATCACTCTGTGTGTGTGTGTGTGTGTGTGTGTGTGTGTGTTTACTTAGTGAAATTATTAATCCACAGGAAATAAATATATTTAAAAAAATCATTTTTTCTCTTATTGGCTCATTGTTTAGCCTTCATTCCCTCTCATTAGTTTTGTTCATTTCCTTTTTTGTTATTTGCTTTTTGGTTTTCTTTCTTTCTTTTTTATATATAAAGGAAGTAGGAAAACTTAGCAAAGAAGGAAGGAAGGAAGGAAAGAAAGAGGCCTCCTTCCTTCTTTAGTTCTCCTTCCTTCATTCTGCCCTTCAGTTCATTATCTTTCTTTACCTTCAGTCTGTTTCTTTCCACTTTTTTCTTAGTTTTTTTCCTTTCTTTTTTCATTGCTTCTTTTCTTTTCTTCTCTTTTCTTTTCATTCTTTATATAAAGGAAGGAAGAAAGGAGGGAAAGAAGAAATCATCCTTCCTTTCTCATTCATCCTTCCTTTTTCCCTTTTTTTTTTAAAGTTTTAGTTCTTCTTTGCTTTTATTCTTCCTTCCTTTTGCTTGTCTTTCCTTTTTTGCATATCTAGTTTTCTTTATCACTTCTTTCCTTCCTTTTTTCCTTTTTCTTATTCTTGCTTGACATTACGTCTTCATGATTATTCTTGGTTGTTTGTTCTTCCTTTCCTACGTTCTGTCTTTCTTTCTTTCTAAGAAGGTTTTAGTTTTTAGTTTTTTCTTTCCTTCTCGGCTTTTCCTTCCTTCCTTCCTTCCTTCCTGCACATTACAGTGTGTTGTTCCTCTCGCACCGCGGCAGCGTGTGATTGATTATAAGAGCTTCTCATCATGTTGCGCTTTTCCTCTGCTCGCGGTGACGCTGAGTGCCGATGAAGCTCCGGGTCACATCACGCCTGTTAGCACAGCACTGAAGCGTGAGCTTTTCTGGGGTCAGATTGTCTCACACACACACACACACACACACACACACACACACACACACACACACACACACACACACACACACACACACACACACACACACACACTCCCCCTCCCCCGGCACCCCTCTCCTGTCACCCCTCCCTCCCCCGGCACAGTGTACAGAAATGTTGAATGATTTTAATAAAACTTCAGTTTCTGTCCTGCTGTAAACAGGAAGTGAGTGTTGAACACAGGAAGTGACGCAAGTCTGCCGTGAAGTTAAACCCTCTGGATGCTCGAGTGACGCGACCACAGACGGAGTGTGTGTTTGTGCAGTGAGTTTGCAGTGTGCAGTGAAGTGTGGATAATCACTCAGCAACAGCGTGTGTGTGTGTGTGTGTGTGTGTGTGTGTGTGTGTGTGTGTGTGTGTGAGAGAGAGAGAGAGAGAGAGAGGGTGTGTGTGCTCTTTTGAAGTGGTTCCCTCCTGAATGAGGAAGCAGGTGGACACACAGATGATGCCTTTGAAAACTTTGTCACGTTGTTGACTTTGTGTGGAGATTTTTACTGAGCTTTAAACTCTCCCTCTCTCTATTCTGTATCTATTGTATTTTTCTTTCCTATTCTGTCTCAGTCTCTCCATTCTCTTTACTTCTTCTGTCTCTTTACTGTCCCCTCTCTCTCTCTCTCTCTCTCTCTCTCACTCGCTCATGTGATTTTAATCCTCGTCTCCATGGCAACTGCATTCAAATCTCGACCCTGGCTGCAGGTCCTGGCGCTGCTGTTTACCTCGCGCTGACTTGCCCGAGCCCCTGTGTGTGTGTGTGTGTGTGTGTGTGTGTGTGTGTGTGTGTGTATGTGTGTTTGTACAGAGACAGGTCAGTTTGATCAGTGTCATCCTCTCACCCCTCACTTCCTGTCGGTGTCACCGCGGCGGCGCTGCTGCTGTTGTCACCGCCTGGACTCCATGGTGCGGTCGCGTCCTCAAGGGAGCGGATTAATGATTAGCATCAGCAGCTAGCATTAAAACCCCACGCCACACACACATGAGTCACAGCACACACACACACACACACACACACACACACACACACACACACACACACACACACACCGTGAGTTATTTTCTTCGTCACTCTGAGCGAAAAAGTCAAGATTACACCTGAGCAGACGGACGTCCTGTTCCACCTCAGCGCTGAGTATTTTTCCCTCAGAACAGTTTTATTCTTCAATTTATTATAATTATATCAATTCTATCTACAAAAGATTGATAACCTCAATCTACATGATACAAGATACAAGTTTCTATCCCTTCATCTGTACTCATGTCTCTTAAGATTGCGAGTTCGATTCCCGGGTGATGCTGTAACCTCCCACATTAATTAATCACGGCTCTACAGCCAATCAGGGGCGTCCGTGAGCTCACGCGAGCGGAAGGAGCGAAGGATAGCGCCGTCCTCCGAGTGTGTTACTCCGCCCCCAACGGTGCGTGAGCGAGCAGCTCGAAAAGAGGCGGTCGGCTGGCGTCACGTGGTTCGGAGGAAACACGTGATAGTCTTCGGCCCTCCAATGGCTGAGTGGTTGTAGCAGCCTTAACGTGGAGCCCCCTAGTGACGGGGAGGAATCGGGCACGACTAAATTAAAGAGAAAATTGTAGAGAACAAAACGAACAAAAAAAAAAAACTTTTTCTTAAATTATTTTTTTCATCTTTTCTTTTTTCACTTTCTCCTTAATATTTTCCCTCCTTTCTTTTCGCTCTCCTTTTCCTTCAGTTACTTTTAATTTCAAAATTTTTCCTTTTCCCTTCCTCTTTTTTTTCCTCATGATTGTTTTTCTTCCTGTTCTACAGTAACACATTTCCTCAGTGCAGACAGACTTTCTGTTCCCCCTCAGTGATGATTGTTTCCCCTAAAAGAGAGATTTTATCATCTGCAAAAAGAAGGATAAAAAGATCAAAGTGAAGCGTCAGCTCCTCTGTTCTGGCTTGACGTAGATTTTTAGATATAATTTGCCAATAATCACGTGTTTGATCTTAGTGCAGTTTCCGTGTAATAGAGCTTTGAAACGGGAAACTGTTCACTCGTCCCGTATACAGTGTGTGAAATGTCTATCAGAGCTGCGATTATAGAAACTCATCAACACCTTCTGACCAATCAGAGCCGAGAGATCATCACCATCACAGGGGTAGAAAGTGTATCTGATGAGAGATAAAACTGCAGCAGAGGGTTTAGAGACGCGTTCGCTCCTCTACAGTTTACAAACCCGCGAGAATAAAAGAGGCATTGAGGAGAGAGAGAGAGAGAGAGAGGAGAGAGAGAGAGAGAGAGAGAGAGAGGGAGGGAGAGAGAGACAGAGAGAGAGGGAGGGAGAGAGAGAGAGAGAGAGAGGGA
>JAAGKR010010138.1:0-23893 GCA_011419295.1 Clarias macrocephalus
CACACACACACACACACACACACACACACACACACACACACACACACACACACACACACACACACACACAAAATAAATAAATAAATAAATAAAATAATTAAATAAAACACACACACACACACAAAATAAATAAATAAATAAATAAATAAAATAATTTAAATAAAACACACACACACAGAAAATAAATAAACAAATAAAATAATTAAATAAAACGCACACACAAAATAAATACATAAATAAATAAAGGAATTAAATAACACACACACACACACACACACACAAAATAAATTAATAAATAAAATAATTAAATAAAACACACACACACAAAATAAATAAATAAATAAATAAATAAATAAATAAATAAATAAAATAATTAAATAAAACACACACACAAAATAAATAAACAAATAAAATAATTAAATAAAACACACACACACACAAAATAAATAAACAAATAAAATAATTAAATAAAACACACACACACAAAATAAATAAATAAATAAAACACACACACACAAAATAAATAAATAAATAAAACACACACACACACACACACACACACACACACACACAAATAAATAAATAATTAAATAAATAATTAAATAAAACACACACACAATAAATAAATAAATAAAATAATTAAATAAAACAATTAAATAGAACACACACACACACACACACACACACACATTAGCATTGTTTGACAATTTAAGAAGGTGTTATTACAGTTTCCAGTCACAGATCTAAATTACTGAGTCTCTAACAGTGTTTTCGACATGGATGTTCTGACAGTCCGTCTCTCTCTCTCTCTCTCTCTCTCTCTCTTTCACACGGAACTTTTGAGCATTTTTAATGCTCGATTGTCATAAGTGTTATTGTATACAGTATTTCAGCATTAAAAACACATTCATGTCCACATTCTGTATACTGAAAAAAAAAATTGCTGACCTTTTGACTACATGATTACACACACTTCTACTGCTGCTGCTAATACTGTACGACCTCCTCACAGACAATTAAAGATATAATGGCCTTAGAAAAAAAAAAAAAGAAAAAAGCTTTGCATCACATTTCCAGCATTTGGTGGCATCTTATCCAGAGTGACTTACATTTTTATCATTACACATATGATCACATATGAGCAGCCGGGTGGTGCTGGGGTCGAACCTCGGACCTTCCAAATAGTCCATGTTTTCCAAAACACTGCTGTGTTTAAAATATATATATTTTTTACTTTGTTTGTATTGTTAATGAATTGGTTGTAGCTGATGTCAGATTTAACGTCTAACAAACTAAATAAAGGTTACAGATCATTTGAAAGCTCTGGACACATACTTCGCCCACATCGCTGTTCTATTCAGACAAGCACTTTTTTTTTTTTTTAGTTTTTATGTAATTTTCTATCAAAGGTGAAGTAGCAGCTTCAGGGTCAAACCGGAACTTTTTTTTTATTTTTATTTTTTACATTTTTTAAAATCATATTCAAAATAGCCTACACAGTGAATAAGACGAAGTGTCTGTTCCTTTCAGTAGATTTGAAAAGTAAACGGTCAAGGCAATATCATGTAAATAGAAAAGGCATTACTGACATTGTTCGGCATCATGAATTTGAATTATTCTTTCATTTTCACAAAGCCGATATTCATTGATTGAAGGTTCAACCAGCTCTTTTTCTTTTTCATTTTAGCTGCATTTTATTTTTTTACTTCTTTAAATAATTTCTGGAAGCATTTAAATAACCAGATGAACCCACACACACACACATACACACACACACACACACACACACACACACACACACACACACACACACACACACACGTACACAATGGAAGTCTCATTCGCATTTCCCCAGGATTGATCACTCATTCTTCACATCCAGCATGGCCCTTAAGATATGTACACTTTCTCTTATTTCCCTCTTTGTCCTTGCATTATTCAGACTTTTACTGCATCTTTTGGGTTGGGGAAATGTATTCGCTTCGTGCATTTCCACGTTTAAGTTTAGAAATGAACAAAAGGTTGTGTATAATAATAAGTGGTGGCTGAGGCTCTCGGTTTTTGATTTAAGGATCTGAGGATCCGGGTTCGAGTCCTGCCATTGGTGGGTTGTGACACGCCATTCTACCCGACAGGCCCGAATAAAAAGAAAGGGCGGTGCGCAGATCAGACGGTTCACCGTGGCAACCCTTGACGGGAGCAGCCAAAAGAAAGTTCATGTGTACAATAAGAGGTTCCTTTTTTGTTCCCACTGAAAATGATAACAGAGGTTTTGTAATAAAGAAGGAGAACAGGAAGAGTGGAAGGAAATGAACTTGTGATATTAAGTATCTTGAACAAACCCTGTTCACTTATGCAAGATATAGAGCTTATGCAAGTGCCATAACTAGTGATGTCAGTTTGTTGATGCCAGCATGTTGCCAGTTTAGCGCGAGTGAAACAGTAGGTGGTCGCCAGAGTTGCTGTGGGTGGAAAATGTGAGATGGCACGAAGTGATAAATACATTTTTTGATAATCTGTTTAAAGCTTGTCTGATACAAACAGCTTCATCCATGGGGTTATAGTTATCACCCAAAGTGATCAAAAAAAGAAACTGTCTAGTTAGGAAATGCATTCCTTGTCTCTGAATGTCTGATCTTTTCTGTTTTTGTTCTTTTTTAAGGCTTGAGTTAGCAGGAAGTGCTCACACTGTGCTCTAAATGAATTGCGTCTGCGCTTTGGTTTGACCCTCTAATGAAAGACAAACTTCTGTTCTTCTTTAACAGCAGGGAAAAGCTAGAGGTGCGTGACATATAGACACATTTATAGAATGGCTCGGAATACCCACTGTGTAGCGGGCACGGGAAAGAGCATTCATTTTGTAAAGCGTGGTGGAGAGAAAGTCCAGCAGTGAGCATTTGACAGATTTTTGCTTAGCATGTGAGACAGGCTTTTGAGTTATCTACCAAATAAAGATGTAAAAGCAGGCAGTGATGGATGGGAAAAAAAAATAAAGGCAAACGGCGTTCAAAATCGGTTCTTTAGTAAATGGTAAATGGAAGAGCAACAGAAATGCCTGATATATTTCAAATAAGGCTGAGGATAATAAAATGATATCGGCTGGTGGTTATGTCGTGCACCATAACAGCTTGAAAACCAGAAGGTTATAATTTGGAGTCAGATCATGAATTGACTTGGAGTCAGATACTTAAATCTGAATCTGAAATCAGATTAAACCTTCATTTGTGCACCACTGATCATAGGGAGCGCACAGAATAACATTATATTTACTTTATATTGCACTTGTACAGTTTTGACACTTGGGCAGGATCGTAAATGCATTTAATTAAAATCGAAAAATAATAATAGGCTTTCAACAATTTTAAAACTCAGCATTACGATTAGACAAGTTGATGACCGTAGAGGTGCGAGTCCGACTGGACAGATGGCCGTATCAACAAAAATCATGTGACAATGTGACGTAGCTGCACAAGTTCTATACATTCGCCAGATTTGCTGAATAGATAGCAGTTCCCATGCGGACCGGCTTCTAATGCCATTGGTAATTATTATATTTAACGGTTTGTCGTTTGCTTGTTTTAACTTATTGGGGTCACAATATTCAACTTTTATAACCAGCTAAGCAGGCAATAATGTTAAAGGAAAGATGATTAAACTGTTTAATTAGACAGGAAATGGAAACGAATTTCAATTCTATTTTAAACCATTTGCTTTCTATTTAATCTGCTTATAGTTAAACTATATCTTTTTTTCCCCCCAGATTTTCTCCCTAATTTAGTCGTGTTCAATTCCTCCCTGTCACTAGAGGGCGCTCCCACATTAAGGCTACTACTACCACTCAGCCGGGAGGGCCAAAGACTATCACGTGTTTCCTCCGAATCACGTGCCGCCAGCCGACCGCATCTTTTCAAACTGCTCGCTCGCGCACCGTTGGGGGCGGCGTAACACAACTCGGAGGACAGCGCTATCCGATACGTCCGCTCGCGCGAGCTCACAAGCGCCCCTGATTGGCTGTAGAGCCGTGATTAATGTGGGAGCTCTAAGTACCTCTCATCCCTCCCCTCTGAGAGAGCTCGGCCAATCAGCTCTCTCTAGACCTCCGGGTGCGAGAGGTTACAGCATCACCCGGGAATCGAACTCGCAATCACCGGATGATAGGGCGAGAGCTTTACCGCTGCGCCACTCTAGTTAAACTATATCTGACTACTCAACTCTTAATAAATCCCAAACAATTTCCGAATTAAAAGAAAAGTCAGCGGCATTAACTATGGGGGCGTCATTAGGGTAGGGGCTACCACTGTGACCTCGAACCTCCAGAGTCAAGTGGTCGTGTTCCGCCTTTTTGTGTCTGCCTGTGTGCTCTGAGGTGGATTGGCACCCAATCCAGCGTCTACCCCGTCTCATGCCCAATTCCCATTGGATTCTCTCCAGACTGAGGTAATCGTTATAGAGAATGAGTGAGATAATTTTAGCACCACTTGTCATTTAGGGGAAACCTTTGAATCATGCTTTCTCTCATTTCTAGAGGAGGTTACAACTGTTCTAGTAGGGTTATTACAAAAAAGCATATTAGAAGACCATAACACAAGATGAACGCCGTTTAAATCAAACCAGGACTTTTCTCGTGTAAAGAATTGATTGACATTCATGGCAGACTTCAAGCACAGTACGGTTACGAGACTCTCAGCCGCAGTAAAAACATATTAACGGTGCAAAAAAAAAAAAAAAAAAAAAAAGAAGGGGCTTGAACCGCTTACTGAATGTCGTTCCAGTGAACAATCAATGAATGGAACACTTGATAGTTGAAAATCGATGGATAACTCAACCTCAACTTGAACTGGAAGAGACGTATGTGTCTGTTGGAACTGTGCACACAATCATTCACCAGCACCACTTGAACATTACAGGAACTCGGCTGGGAGTCATTTCCAGATCCTTCATACAGTCCTGACCTCACTCCAAGACGTTCCCACATGTCTGGGCGAGTAAAGGAGTTCCTGGGGGGCTAGACTTGAAGCAGGTAATCCCATCATGGCTCCGCCCGACTGAGAAAACATGATGGTGTCCAAGCACTAATGAAATGCTGGAATAAGTGCATTTGAATCAAAAGTTCTGGTTTGACTTGAACACCCATCAAATTCAATGACTACAGAAAAGTAGGCATTTACCTACAGAGTGAAGGCACTTTTTATTTACTGTGGCGTGAGGAATTTACTGCCAAACTGCTGCACATGAAATTATACGCAGTTCTAAGTACAAATAATAGCCATTATATACCCGGTCTATTATTTCAACGAGAGAGATTTTTTTTCTGACTTTTGTACCTCATTACTGCACTGCCTCACCTGAAGACCACTTCCTCCACACACACACACACACACACACACACACACATCCCTGTCATTACTGCCTGCAGCTGTACAACATGCACATACACACATTGTCTAAGTGTCTGCTTCGTCCTTCATTAGCGGCCACGGTGAGGCAGATAACAATGCCGCTCATAAAATCCTCACTGACCCAGACACGCATTATTTCAGGACAGATGGACCTCGTTATATCATGGCTCGGTGCTAATGTTACAGAATTCAAGGTTGCTTTGTCAGTGTCAGGTTAAAGACGCGCAGGTGCAAATCTCTCTTTAATAAGCGTAGTGCAAGGAAACAACCCACGAGAGGCCGGAACAGGGAACTGCAATCTATAAACTGGGGCAAAATATATACAGAGAACACAAGCAAGCCAGACACACATTCAAAGCAGGACCTGAAATGCAAAGGACATGATGACTAGCAGTGGCTGCTGGGTAATGTAGTCTTGTGCAACATCTGAAATTGCTGCTAATCGTTCAGACATAATGTGATTAAACAAAATCAAATCAAAAATAAAGTTGTCTGTAATAAAACTTTTAATTAAAAAAAAAAAAAAGCTTCATATCATATTCTTTGAACTTGTATGTTCAAAGGAATGGCCGAACATGATGTGTCCTGTAAAGCCAATTGCAGGTAATCCAGCATTACTGGGGTACAGGTATGAAGTGAGTGAATCTAAAGGACGTGAACTTGTCCGTCGTTAACATGCAGGGTGATGAAGGTGAGTGGCAAAGACTTTGTTCATTCGATTTCACAGAGAAAGGCACAAGAGCATCTGTCGTTGTCGATCACAACCTGCTGTTCCAGGTGTGTGAGTATGTTTCACCAAACAAATCAGTATGTTGCATCATTTCCCATTTGGTGGTTGTTAAACTGGTACTGAGACCAATGAGATGTACAAGGTGAGATGACTGTTAACATTCTGCGAACTGACGCTGGAGTGAATTAGATTTCTCTGATTCCGCTTCCAGCAACTTTATTTATTTATTTGTGTGTTTATTTATTTGTTGACTTATTTATTGCAAGTATGTCCAGTGAGAGTGGGGTGGGTAGAAGGAGGTTCTTTTGTGAATAACGACCTGGGTTATGATAGGGTGCTGTCATTAATTTGTAGTGAAACTAAAACTGGGAGAGGAAGAGGCTAATGAGCTATAAACTGAAGATTTTGTATTTCCTAGAAGGTTTCTCATGATCTTTGTAATCAAAATGTTTTTTTTTTGTGTGAAACAAAACTCAACACTTTTCCCCTTGTTCCAATTTGCTGGCAGAGACTCACTAAAAAAAAAAAAATCATAATCAAAGGGTAGATTTACTACATATTCAAAGATAAATAAATAAATAAATAAATAAATAAATAGTTTAACTAACGAATTATCAATACTAAATTGCATATTTAAATAACCCCACAGCAGGCTGATTTTTCTTGTAACAAAATGATAGCAGATGGAGCTACTGTATAGCGGTTTACAAAAGAAGTTACACTGATTTAGTCTGAACAAATATGACAAAAATATTTTTGCATTTGTTCTCTTAATGACAGCCCTCGTCATTTAAAAACAAAAACATCTACAAAATATTTTCTATTAGTTTTCTATACTTCTTACTTTGCTAAAGAAAAACAACTTGTTAAATTGCAATAATTGAGATCAATTTTTCTGTCAGCCATATACAGTATGTATTCTGAATGGATACAATTATTAATTGAAGTTGTTTTTTTTTCTCTAAATGAAATATAAAGTTATTCACACTTCATAACCCACTGGTCATCATCATGGTGCCTTAAATTAGACTAGCTTTATTATATTTGAGAAAAGAAGAACCTGAATTATTTATTAAGTATTAAGAACAATAAAAAAATAATAACTGTGTGACGGCTTACAAATAATAAACTAGTGCACATCTCTATTGTGCTCAGCAGTCACATAAAATTAAAGTGAATTAGTAATAATAAAAAAAAAGTTCTTATACTAGATTTAAAAATTTGTCAGCACTTTTGAATAAAATGTGAACTGTAACCTTTAAGCGCAAAAAAAAAAAAAAAAAAAAAAGAATTCTAGGGTGTCCTGCTGTAATGCACCACTTTCTTATTCTTTCAAAGTGGTGGCACCTCTTGAACGACTAAAAGTGAGTAAAAAAGTAATGCACATGGCTGACGTAAACTTAGCAGCTCAGAGCTGCAGTAGTCACTCATAGCCTAATGCATAACAGATAACGCAGGTAGTATACATTATTATTTATATAATTGTAAATAAATTATGCGTATTGTCGCAGGCAGCTCAGTGACAGGCATGCTCCTAAATAAAAAAAAAATATATATATTTTTTTTGCCCCTTGCTCACTACTAGGGGCTCATTTGGTTTCACCTTCAGTAGGTGTGTGAAGGGGCAGGGCTGCCAGATCAATTGTTGATGGAGCTTAGCTCGAGGTCCGCAGTTTGGGAGCAGGAAGATCGCATGGCGTGGCATGGGGGGCGGGGCGATGCCATGCACCCCGGGGACGTCAAAGGCGGGTGGACTGAACAACGCCATTTGATCACTGCACAAGACACATCAGCTAAAGAACTGCATGAGCTGCTGCGACACTTTCACTTTCGCCAGCCTTCAAGATCCAGGTGCTGAAATCGCCTCTGTATTTGACGCCCCCTTTCCTATAGCTGGTTTTGCCGTTGCGGATACCAAAGCCGATTTTGGCTGTATTTTGGTGCCTAGATTTATTATGTTCATTGAAATAGAACCAGCAAAATTCATTATTAAATATCAAGTACCACCAAAAATAATAACTGCGTGTAGGCTTTCAAATAATGACCTAGTGCATACTGTTTCTCTAGTTGATAGCCAGCGATCAAATGAAATTTAAGTGAAATAAAAGTAATAAAAAATGTTTCATAATTGGTTTAAAATGTGTCTTCATTAGTCATCACTTTTGAATAAAATGTGACTAACTGCAACCTTAAAGGGGCAGGAAAAAACAATAATAAATATAGTTGCAAGCAATGATGACGGGCCCAAGCACCCTGCACCACCGCCACCCCGGGGGCACCGAACAACCTGTGTGTTATTTAAGTGTGTTAAGACCTCGAAAAAGCCATCGCCATCCGGTTGCATCACACAACTTGCACACATCACACACTATACAGGGCTAATGTCAGTTTGGGCCCTAAAGTTTTGTTGAGTGCATTAGTGTGTGTGCGTGTGTGTGTGTGTGTGTGTGTCTGTGTGTGAGAGTGAAAGAGAAGTGTGTGTGTGTGTGTGTGTGTGTGTGTGTGTCTGTGTGTGTGTGTGTGTGTGTTAACATGTCTGTGTGAGTGTTAACATTTGTAATGTGTGTGTGATATAAGTGTGTGTGTGTGTGTGTGGGTGTGTGTGTGTGTGATGTGAGTGTGAGAGTGTTAACATTTGTGATAGTTAAGTGTGTACATTAGGCTGCAGATGCTGGAGAAAAAGCCTCACACCATGATGATGTTCCTCAATGTGATGTCACGCAACGTGATGTCACAGAACATGTCACTGAATATAACGCAAAGTTATTAATAATTTTTTGGTGTAGGTTTAAGACATTATCACGGCTGACCCGTTTGAGATATCAGAAATCCCTCTACAGTGTCTTTAGATCACATCGGCCCTGTTCCGTGACGATCGTATAAATTCCCTAGGAGGAGTTTATCCATATCCATCAGGTGCGTTTTTGCGAATGACCCAAAATAACCGGCCCCCTGTTGAGTTGAACCCAGGACATGCAACGCGAAAGTTGTTCGACTCATTGAGCTCAAAATCTGTTTGGAGGGCCCGTGGCCCAGACTCCCAGGCGTCAGAAAGTTTCACTAGTTTTTGAGCATGGTAAGACCCCCGGAAAGTCCAAAAGGGTTGGAAAAAAATAAATAAAAAGATAATCCTTAGAAAAACAAGAGGGTCCTGCGCACCTATAGTGCTTGGGCCCTAATAATAAAATGAATAAATGCAGTAGGTTTCCCCTTCTTTATTGCACCATGGGATTATTTAATGCCAAATTTACCACCATATAAAACATCAGAATATTTATTGGATATAATCCCAATTGGCGATTCATAGTTTTTCTTGACCTACTCAAATGCTTTTGATTTTTTTTTTTCTTTTTTCTCATTAGATGATTATCAGACTTTTTAAAGTGGTGGAATCTAATGAACAACTACCACTGACTGAAAAAGTAATGAACATGGCTGACTTCTAAGCTCCGGTCAGGCACTCGGATCTGCAGGAAGTCCATTCTCAGTATACTGTAGTTTTCCAGAATTGTTCGTTTTATTTTATTTTATGTACAGGACTAGCTAGCTAGCCGACATTACCTTCTTTGGTCAAATGTAGTTACCTGGCATGACATGGCAGACATTGCAACATGATCAACCTGATTGTAGAAAAGCCTTCTGATTGTTTTTATTTATACAGAGGGATGTATAGTTAAACGGAACAGCAGACAGACAGATACAGCCAATAGAACAGAAATATATAATCAATAAAATAAAATAAAATAAAATACCAACCTTAGTGGTGTACACACATACACACATACAGATGTTTAAACTGAATATCTGACAAGGTTTCACCGATGTCTCTTCCATGGACAGCCAAGAACTGCCAGGCTATATCAATAAAACATAGCGAAAGCATTCTCTAAAGGGATTCTTTTTATATTTTCGAGTCTTTCATCAGTGTCTAAATCAATGTGAATGGGGTGGGGGGGGGGGTTCCATGTTATCAGAACTTGACAGATGAAAAATGGACCCGAGTACTTATACTGTATGTACAGTACCATACATTTTTGTTAAGAACTACAATAATATCGATTATATCATGTTAGGATATTCATTGTTTCTTTCTGAGAGAAAGAAACACTCGGAGATGGCACATGGCATGCATTTATTTATAGAATCCTAATTACACAACGTGTGAGGTGATTAAATATGGTGTAGCTATTAGCAAATGATAACTATAATAGAAATCTTCTAATGTTATTTTTCTTTTGACTTCTAATAGAGTTCAGGATGTATTTAAGAAAGCCTAATAAAAGCCTATATATATATACAGTACAGACCAAAAGTTTGGACACAACTTCTCATTCAAAGAGGTTGAATTTGTATTATGGCAAGAAAAAAGCAGCTAAGTGAAGAAGAAAAAAACGAGTGGCATCATTACTTTAAGACATGAAGGTCAGTCAGTCCAGAAAATTGGGAAAACTTTGAAAGTGTCCCCAAGTGCAGTCACAAAAACCATCATCAAGCGCTACAAAGAAACTGGCTCACATGCGGAACCGCCCCAGGAAAGTAAGACCGAGAGTCGCCTCTGCTGCGGAGGATAAGTTCATCCGAGTCACCAGCCTCAGAAATCGCAGGTTAACAGCAGCTCAGATCAGAGAGCAGGTCAATGCCACACAGAGTTCTAGCAGCAGACACGTCTCTAGAACAACTGTTAAGAGGAGACTGTGTGAATCAGGCCTTCATGGTAAAAGATCTGCTAGGAAACCACTGCTAAGGACAGGCAACAAGCAGAAGAGACGCGTTTGGGCTAAAGAACACAAGAAAGAAAACTCGCTGAATGAGAAGGGGTGTCCAAACTTTTGCTCTGTACTGTATGTATATATACACTAATGTTACTCCAGAACTCATGTAGAATTAATGCCATCTGAATAGAGTTTAAGATATAACTTGAAATCATTTTCAGGACTAACAACATGCTTACCAGTTGTTATGTTTAACATTTATTTCCTAAATTATTCCAGGCATTTCTACCTTTGGAAAAGCCTTTGACTTCACAAGTTAAAGACCAATGTTGCATTTGCAATACTTTGCTAAAATGACGATTTGTTTGTTGGTTCTTTTCTGTTATGAAAATGGCTGATTAGATTTAAACTGCTTGTGCGAAAGTATTTTAGCACCTGAGTGAGGTTTCAAAGAGAAAGTTCCTTCTTGGTCTTTTCATAGACCTGTCACTGCGGCAATGCTGATAAGGCTTGTACTATATTATGTTGTGGTCTTTCTTTATGGCCTTTGACTAAATTCAGCAACACAACGCTCATTCATGTTTAGCCAACGTACATCACAGAATTTATTTATTTATTTATTTATAAATACATCAGTAATGGATCAGTAATTGATGTATTGACATCCATTGAACTTTTATAAAACATCCTCAATTCCTGAACAGTTTTCTTGCCTCAAGTCTCGCTACACAGTTTAATGTAATAACCTTGACTATGAAGCACCCTGTTCACACACAGTAACAACAAACATTCCTGTGGGCTCAGATAATTTTCTTATCGCTATTGATATACGCTCACATTTCCTAATATATTTAATCCTTTTATACTTTTTGCCCTGAATCAGAGTAACGGTCTAAAACCATTCTTGACAACTGTAGGAATACTCTGTAAGTGGAAAGTCTGTTACTAATTACATACAGTTTGATCTGAACAAGATTTTGAAGAGAAACACATCTCTTTAAACACGGTTACTGATCAAATCCGCAGGATGCTCCAAGCTTTATTGAATAGGCGTTAAGGGTAAACTGATTTCATTTGCTTCTTGTCATCTAACGCTTAGCAAAATTGTTTGGTTAGGTTTGTCTGAAAGAGAAGCGTTGTGTCTTATCACCCCATTATTCTGTCTTGCATGAATGCCTCTAGGCACATTGGGAGACCAGTTTGGTCTGTAGTGAGGAGAGACTATGGTTTGTTCTTTACCATTATTCTCATTAATTTGTGTCTGCATTGTTGTTTGAGCTGATGTGTTTTTATTATGTTACTTCTTTCAATTTTTTCACATTTTTGAAGTAATTTTCCTCAATTTGAAGTGATTTCAGAGGTCATGCTGAGACATAATCTAATCTAATGTAATATAAGGCGACAGAGTTAGCAATTTTGCCTCCAACCTTCAGCGTTGTGGGTTCGATTCCAAGTCCCTGTGACCCTGTACAGGATCAGCACCATGGACGATGAATGAATCTATAATATTATTAAATGTAATTAAAAGTAGGGCAGCATGGTGGTGTAGTGGTTAGCACTGTCTCCTTGCACCTCCAGGGTCCGGGTTCGATTCCCATCGAGTTTGCATGTTCTCCCCGTGCTTGGTGGGTTTCCTCCAGGTTCTCTGGTTTCCTCCCACAGTCCAAAGACATGCAGATTAGGCTAATTGGCGTTCCTTAGTGTGTGAATGAGTGTGTGAGTGTATGTGTGTGCCCTACGATGGATTGGCACCCTGTCCAGGGTGTAACCCACCTTGTTCCCTAAGCCTCCTGGGATGGGCTCCAGGCGCCCAATGACCTGAAAGCAGGATAAAGCGGTATAAATGATGAGCGAGTAATTAAATATCATATGATATCATAATTCATTTTCTGTTTGCTGAAACTAAGAGGCCCAAACTTGTTCCAGAATGACAATGCCCATGTGCACAAAATGACCACCGTGTAGACATAGTTAAAGTGGAACAACTTAAATGTCCTGGACAGAGCCCTAACCTTAACCGCACTGAACAGCAGCTTTGGAATGAATTACACCAGGAGCTTCCTCGACATCAGTGCTTGACCTCATTAATGCTCTTGTCACTGAAGGAACACGAATCCCTACAGCCATGCTCTAAAATTTAGTGGAAAGGGTACCCAAAAGAGTGGGAGTCATTATGACAGCAGAAAATGGGACTTAAAAAAAAAAAGCACCTAGTACAGTGTGAATTCAAATGATTTCATTAAGATGCTTTGAGGTTTGGGGAGGTTAAATAGGAAATTATGACTCATCCATCCATGCTTTCAGCAGAAATATCATGTTGTTTGACACTGATATGTTTGGCATTTGAAACTCACTGTTGCGTAGTAACTGTGCTGTAATTATGTTGATGTACAAGCATGTGTGTTATGCTATTTAGCCATGAGTAAGCATTTGATTAACTTTATTTGAAATGTTTCAAGAGGGTTCAAACCCAAAATATACCCTTTTTTTAAATATAAACTACATATAACTACAAGGGTAAATAAAATAAAAAAATCCATACTCTTGCTGTAGAATGTATTTTACCCTTTAGAAAAGACAAATATTTATTTATTTATTTATTGTTTGTTTATTGATTTATTGATTTGATTAAGCAATGAATAAGAGGATTGCAAATGACATAGAAAACTTTAAAGATACGATATATGGTTATGGTTATGATGATGATGATGATGGTGATGATCGCCATGAAGTGCAAAACAAAATAACAAAAGAGAAAACAAAATAACAATACCCAAAACAAAATAACAAATTCAAAAACAAAATAACAAATTCAAAAACAAAATAACAAAGCCGAAAACAATAAACCAAACGAGAAAACACAACCACAATTCAGTCAAACCGGAAAAGGTACAGTAGGTATAGTTCTGGAATTAATTTCTTAGCACTGATTGGAAGAGACATCCGTCACTCAAAACATACAACTGCCAAGTGAAGTCAAACTTCTTTTAAAAGCACATTTAACACAACTTAGTTGACCAAAGTGATGTAAAATCCTAAAATACTGAAATGAATCCTTAAATGAAAATACATCTAAATGTCCGCGAGGCTGCAGCACTTCCTGTATATTTTGAGTAACAGATGTCTCGTCCAATCAGCGGTAAGAATCAGCAAGCTGAAAAAAAAAGGTAGGTGTGGCTTGCGAATGACATTCTTACCACTGATTGGACGAGACATCTGCCACTCAAGATTAGCGGTAGGATTTAATTCGCAACCCAACGTAAGCATGTTGATTCTTACTGCTGATTGGACGAAACATCTGTCACTCAAAATACACAGGAAGTACTGCAGTCTCACGGACGTTTAGATGTATTTTCTTTTAAGGATTAGTTTTTAGTATTTTAGGATTGTACAGCACCTTGGCCAACTAAATTAAATGTTAAATGTGCTTTAAAAATGAATTTGACTTCACTTGACAGTTTTGAGTGACAGATGTCTCTTCCAATCATCAATAAGTATTTCATTTACAAACTATACCTACCTTTTCTGGTTTGACTGAATTGTCGATGTGTTTTCTTATTTGGTATTTTGTTTCTGGATATTTCGTTGTGTTTTCTGATTTATTGTATTGTTTTTGGTTTTGTTATTTTGTTTTGATTTTGTTATATTGTTTTGAAATTAGTTATTTTGTTTTGGGTTTTGTTATTTAATTTTTTTTATTTGTTATTTTGATTTTGGTTTTGTTATTTTGTTTTGCACTTCTCGCCTACCATATGATGATGATGATGATGATGATGATGATGATGATGATGATAAAGACACCCTGTGTTTCCATACGTTTTGTCTGTACATTTTTCCTTACTCTGGCCATGGATCTCAGCTAAGTCAAAATAAAGAGCCTCTGTAAGGCAACTAATTTCTTGATTCTTATCTCATGGATGTGTTTCTGCATTACAAACGCCTCATCAATACTACACGCATAAGGTAGTAATTACACTGGCAAGCTCCAAGGCACACTGCATGAAATTAGAGAAGAAAAATCTAAAAATGAGTAGAATTGATGAGCATAAAGTGAAAGAGAATGTGCTTAAACAAAAGAAAAAAAAAAGAAAAAAAACTATTAAAAAAATAAGAGATATGGCAAGTTGTGTTTAGATTAAAATAATAATGATAGCAACAGAAATAATAATAATAAAAAAAAACATGAAAAAAAGTGTGTGTGTGTGTGTGTGTGTGTGTGTGTGTGTGTGTGTGTGTGTGTGTGTGTGTGTGTGTATTAGGGCTGGGGATATGAGTGTGTGGTTGTGTTGCAGGAACTCTACTGTCCAACTGTGGCCTTTACACGTTTATAGTTTTGGCATGTAGTTTAATGTTTGTTAAATATTAATTATTATTATGGTATATGTTTACATTTTATAAAGCTAAACTTCAGACTGTTTTATGTCACTGCCCTCCTGGGTAAAGACAGAGATGTACAGTAGGCTGTTTTGGTGGCCGCTTGCTGTATTATTAATGTGGTGTAAACAGACCCTACTGGGATCGAGGCAGTCTGATAGAACTGATAAATGACTAAATAAGAAATGAAAATTGAAAACCAATGGGAAACATGTGTATGATAGTTTAGCGTAAATGCAATTCACAAATCAGGGACATCAGCAACCCGGCTAGTGTCCAAGTATGTGATCATTTGTGTCCATATTTTAAAAAAAAGTTACCACATTTTTGTTCCCATACTAACTGTCGGAGTTCATCTCCAGGTTTAACCTGCTGTGTATCTGGGCTCTTGGGTATCTGGTATTGTGTACAATAATTGATTTTAAAGGACAACACAAAGACATACAGTAGAGCTCTATTCTATTGATTTCCTGCAAATTGCTTTCCTCTCTCTCTCTCTCTCTCTCTCTCTCTCTCTCTCTCTCTCTCTCTCTTTCTATTTGTCTGTCTCTTTATTTTTGGACAAAGATTGGTTCCATGTCCATGGTTTATAAATTGAATGACTGTAGTGGCCTCCACGGTCGGGAAAAGTGTAAACAGTGTTACAAAACCACCCGGTGCTATCCACAAGAATGAGTTCAATAAAATTCAAGTAGTGTTGGTCATGGTCCTGAAATTGGATTGACACTGTCAGGACCATGACCAACGATTTGTTGCAAAATGATTATCTGCATTGATCGGCCAAAACACTAAAACACCACTACCAGGTGAATTGAATAACACTGATTATCAGTTATATTCCAGTAAACTGATGAAAGGATCATGCGCACATTTATGTCTCTGGGGACAAAAGGCCAGCCTGTCAGGTCCGGTCCTGTAGAAAAGCCAGTGCGGCACAAAAGTAAATGCTGGTTATTAGAGAAAGGTACCAGAACACCTAGCGCACCACAGCCTGCTATCTAAAAAGTTTCAAGTTATTGACCTGGCCTCCAAATTTCCCAAGCCTAAATTCTACTTGAAGGTCCAAGGAGGTCCAACTCCACATCCCACAGCATCCAAAAAAATCCACCACCAACAGCCAGCCTGGGGGTCCTGTGGAGTCATGATGTGAGGGGCCTGAGGGGTACAAGGGGGCTTAATGTTATGGCCGATCAGGGCATGTTTATTGGTTATGGAGTGGAGCATGTATATGTTATTATTAATATGCATTTATACTTTTTGTGAGATGACGGTTTTCTTGTAACACATTCTACCATAGAGCTTTGGAACATTAACATAAGAGTTTAAAGTGGCAAATAGAAAGAACTGAAATTGCTATTAAAAAAAGAAATGAATAAAATACAGAACATATTCATGCGAGTTCAATTTGTCTTGTATTCAGTCATACAGAACCTTGTTTTAATCTAAAAGTCTTACTGAATAAAGTTTAACATTTAACAAAGTTGTCGCTTATATAATAAAATGCACTCACAAGCTTAACTAATGTAGATCACCTGGAAGAACACGGGTTATTAATGGTCCCTTTCAATAAATAAAAGCATAATTTGAGGAGAGGAGAGGAAATGAGAATGTGAACGCCGGCACTTACGTTAGTTCTTGTATCTTCCCTGCTGCGCTCAATCGCTCTGTCTCGCTGCCTTACCCTCATCTCGTTTCCTTTTCATTTTCTGCTTTTCTATACTGTTTTTTTTTTCTCTCCTGCTTTTGTCCTCTATTGCTATGAGAAATTGCTGTTCTGCTGCCCACCTTGTCTGCTGTACTCAGTGCAGTTTGGCTCCCCTGTATAGTGATGCTTAGAGGCACCAACAATCACTGGAGCTTTTACTTCAGGATACTTCAGTGTACTGGCAGACATAGGCTGAATTAAAGGAGATGACTGCAGGCTGAATAAACAATGAGGAGGTTTATAACAAAGCCAAGGCAGACAATCTAAAAAGATGGCAGACCGAAGAGTAAAAGGGGAATCCATGCAAAAGAAAGCATGAATGGAAAGAGAAAAATACAACTGAGATACAAAAAAAAAAAAATAAAAAAATAAAAAAAGAGGTAAGACAGAAACTTAATAATGCAAGGAATAGAACTTGGATAATATTTTAACATAGTGATGAAATTAGATAATAGTTTGAAATCCAGTATGTTTATACTAAAGTAGATAATGGTTATTTGGCCACAAGTGGGAAATTTAAATGCATGGGATATTGGGCAAAAAAAAAAAAAAAAAACTGTGAAAGTTGTAATAAGGTTGAGACACGTTCGGTTTTCATGGCTTTTTATAAATCCAAAATCTATTTGTAAGCTGTCGCCTTTCAGTCACACTGCTGACTTTATTTACTGCAAGATTTCTATAATATGTCTGGAAGGGAAAAAATGTGTGGCACATCTCTGAAAACACACTTTTCACCCTCTCACCCTCCTCACTTAGTAACGGCCAGAGGGGGCAAGAGTAATACACTTTTGTACTCAAATAAAAGTATTGTTACTTCAGTGGAATTTAACTGAAGTAAAAGTAAAGTTACCATTATAAAAATCTACTCCAGTAAAAGTAAAAAAAAGTAGCTCATAAAAAATTTACTCAGATTAAAAGTTACCAAGTTAAATTTTTTTTAACAGCTGGGGTGGGATGGGGGGATTCTAGTGTAGTTCAAAAAAAGACAAGCAGATATAAGTCTCAAACTTGTTGCTTTTAATTGAAGGATCACCTTTGCATTATAAAGCTGCTGCCTTTCTTGTGCTTGGTCGCTTAAATACTGTATGGTGTTACGTCCGAGTCTAGGGTTGGGCCGTACAGCAAAAGAATGGTTCGGGGCTCTATTTTAAACTGTATGGAAATGGTGGTACATGGCAGAAAGAAGGAGACCCAGTCATTATCTGATGAAATAGTGAGGTTTGTATTGCTGTACAAAAAATATACACAATCAATAACACACACACACACACACACACACAACACCAGGATCAGCTTCAAAAGAATAAACAAAAGGGTATCTGTATTTTAGGTGATACTGTAGATAACCTGAAAAAAAAAAAAGACAAAAAACACAAACAAAAATACAGGAACCTTCCTGAACCAAAAACAGTGAATAAATGCCCTCTTCACAAAATAAATGGCAGCCGCACCCCTACTACTGGTAAGTGCACAAACATACAGTGAAATTATCTACAAATATATACAAAGAGCCAAGCAACAAAACCAAACGGGCAAAGCAATAATCAACGTGACGTCACTCTCAGGGCGGAAGCGACGGTGTGGAAGGTCAGGTACAGTAGATGCCGATGTAGGGACAATCAGAAACCCTCGAGTGGAGTCTGGAGTGGCGCACAACCTGGACACAATACACACTCAAACACAAAAAAGCACAGCAACACAGACAAACACAAACACAAACAGCGGCCAACATCTTGCGGGTCGTAACGTTTTGGCATCTGTTTTGTCCGTCTCCATCACAACCACTTGCTCCGCAGACGCTGACCATCAGATTGGTACGTGAAGCGAACAACACTCCAAAAGTCCTAAGTTAGCTAAATAAAAGCAGAAGCAAAACGTATTCAGCTCCGTATCGATGACTCAATAATGGCTACACAAAATCAACCACAACCACAATTGTTTTTTTTTTCTCGAAAATGTATCTTCCTTGGCTGCCACAGCACCAGTGATTCTGCCCTTCAATCTTAGGGGCCATTTTTCCGGGACTTGAAAAGATGATCTGATCTGATCCGATCTTAGTGATGACGCTTATTGCATTTTATGTGATGCTCGAGGAGCATTCATGTCAAACTAGGTCTCTTGATTATACAGTACAGAATAGAAACAGATCACAGTTATGAGTTATGAGAAAAACTTCCTTTATTTTTCTATATAATACCCTGCTACACTAATACACTTATGTTTCACTCCAGTGTTTCACTAGTGCTTGGATTTCATCAAGATAGAGATTTTCTCAGCACACCTGAGCCATGATACTGCCCGAATCACTTTCAAAACACTGGCCTCCAAGGAACTTCTTTAATGGCCCAAACATGTGGAAATGACTTGAAGCGAGGTCAGGACTGTACAGGGGATGTGGCAGTAACTCCCAGCTGAGTTCCTGTAATGAGCAAGTGGTGCTAGTGAATGATGATGTGTACGGTGTCCACAGACAGATCCACCTCTTCAAAAAGATGGCGACAAGTTATCTGTCGATTTTCAGTGATCTGTGGTTGAACTCACTGAATGTTCACAGGAATGACAGTAGTGGTCTCCAAGCACCTCAACAGAAATAGTCTTTTTTTTTTTTTAATGTTTGCTGCATTTAAATGTTTTCCTGAGGCTACGAGTCTCATCAGCATACTGGTCTTGATGTCTCTGTAAATGTCACTCGATTGTATGCCTACATCCATGAGAAGGCTTGACGCACTGAATTGAACACTGCTCATACAGTATATGCGTATGAAATAGCAGAATTAACACTTCCCCTAGGGGAATGAGTGAATTAGCCACCTCAACTAATTTTCAACAGCTCATTAAAACAACTCGTGTTTGCTTATAAAGTTATCAGACATAATTAGTTCATATATTCAGTAAACCATGAGCATTAGTTATTCTGGGGTTTGGAACAAATCAAAAATCACCAGTGTTGATTTAACACCCATAGTGTGGAATGTACTGTACACCCTGCTGTGTTTAGCCAGAAGCCAAATCCCTCCCCTAAAATCCACCTCACACCTCGTCCGAGCCAAGCAGATCCTAATCTCCTGTTTTCGAATTACTGAAACGATTTCCTGAAGAGTGCTTTCTTCATTACTCTTATTGTTTTTGTCTGCCAGCTGTAATTAAAATAATCATCTAAAAAAGAATCGAATGAGCCAGTGGGGTAGTGAATAAATGGGTATGTTTGTGCTTGTTGCTGTCCTCATGTTAGCTTAAAATAATTATTACATGCTACAAACATTTTATGATCATGACATTTGTTTTTTCATTATTATATTATGCTTCAATTTGAAATAAAGCACAAAGTTCATTTTAGCAACTTCATTTTCAGTTAGGTGCATTTGTATAGTCAATATCTGTGCAACTGTGTACTGTTTATTGCAACATTGTGACCATGTATGTTTGCACGCGTGTAAAGCAAGTGTCATTAGAGAGGTTCCTTGTTACAGATCCAGTTTCCAGAGTCTCTCTGTCAGAGTGCAGTGTGTGTGTGTGTGTGTGTGTGTGTGTGTGTGTGTGTGTGTGTGTGTGTGTGAACACTGTTCTGTCGAGATTCCTTTTCAAAAGTAAAGTGTAGGTTGATTGTTTTGTATTTTGTATTAATTAATTTTATATTAATATTTTAGGTTGTGGAACGAATCATGAGAGTTTCCATTATTTCTTATGTGGAAATTCACTTTGATATACGAGTGGTTTGATTGTGTTCCAGAATGAATTTTGCTCACAATCCAAGGTTTAACTGTGTTTATTTTTGAGGGAAAATGTTTCTGTAGAGCTGAATATTCTTTTCTTTGTATAAACTGACTGACAGACACCAATCTTTCAGAGCAACATCCTAAGCTAGGTAGGATAGTTATTTGAAACACTATGTACTGTAATAAAAAAAAAAATAGACTGCATAGTAGGAATCTATTATCTTATCATGTCTGATAAGGCATGGTGGCTTGTGTGTACTCATTAGTTGTTGTTACCAATAAAATGCTGTAAAATCTATCATCATTTTATTATTTAAATTGCAATTAGTTTTTAAAGGGATTTAGAAGGGATTTAGCTGATATGATGTAATATTACTCTATAATAGCATGTCTATGTAACTGCATTGTCTATCAATGTATTAATTCAAACCTGGACTTAAAAATTTTAAGCTGTTCTTGTAATTTTAATGAAAGCTTTACTTAAGAATTTTGTTTCGGTAATACACTCTTCGGTGCTGTTGATGACCGCTACCTCTTCTTTATTTTTATTGAGAATTTTACAGTGAGTGAAACAGCGCCCCCTAAATGTTATGTAGTGAGCATGTGGTGGATCACGGTACTACATGCCTAGCGCAGACTAACATGTCTGAGGGGAAGCCAGGTCGAGTTGCAGAAAAGTTTCCTTATAATAAATAATAATAAAATGAAGAATTATCCGATCAGATGAAGCAGCTATGATCTGTCAGGACTATATTTTTATTTTAATAATCATTAAAAAGTACAACATTAAAAAAGTACAGTTATAAAAGATATAGATTTTAGATTTTTTTTTTGCTTAAAAATCTATTTATTTTTTAAATATATAAATTAATTAATTGCCATCATTATTATTTTCACTAATCTTCTACTAGAGCAGCAACTTAAAATTTTATCTAGTTACAGGCCGACACCTAAACTAGAGCTATACAGTATGTAGAGAGGAAAAAAAGAAAGGAAAGATGTGGTTAGCTGGTAACCCTGACCTTCAGTTAGCTGCTTTTTGCTGGCTGTGTCACTTTTTAAGAATGATTTGTGCTTAGTGAACAATCCTCGGTCCACTACAGGATTTATTGATGTTGCCATCCTGTCACAGGCGATTAAGAGGACGCTAAATTAAAACTGTGCAAGTATTCAATCATGGATGCAGAAAAAAAAAAGAATAGTTTATATCGCTTGTCATGCCTTGCTCGCCTGCATTGGTTCCTGCGTTGGTTCACTGAAATAGTTACTTTATTGCACACACACACACACACAAAAAAAAAATGCACCATGTACAGAACGGATATTTCGCCATGGTTTAAATGATGGACTGTAAAAGCATTTATGAACGTCAGCTTTGTGTAATAGGGTTCGTAGAGCGTGTGTGTAATACATGTACAAAACATTTACATGTACATGTGTGAGTGTGTTGGTAAACAGAAGTGTTGGCTGGAGTGTGTATGCATACATGTACCCCTTCAGGTGCTCATCTGGTCACATTTAATTGGCTTTTGTTCTTAATGTACAACACAAAAAATATACAAATATAAAATAGTTCTTGGCAATATGACCACAAATCAATATCAGGATTAATTTACCATTTTACCTTGAGTATGATTAATGGACAATTTTTATGAGTGGTGAATGCGAAGCTTGAATTATGTTGCAGGATTATTATTCTTTTTCTTTTTTTTTTTTTCTTCTGTCTTCTTCCATACACATTTTGGCGCATAACTAGTCCTGTTGCGTCCTCCAAGTGGCGCAGTGGTAAAAGCGCTCGCCCTATCATCCGGAGATCGCCAGTTCGAGTCCCGGGTGATGCTGTAACCTCTCGCAGCCGGAGGTCTGGAGAGAGCTGATTGGCCGAGCGCTCTCAGAGGGTAGGGATGAGAGGTACTTAGTGCTCCCACATTAATCACGGCTCTACAGCCAATCAGGGGCGTCTGTGAGCTCGCGCAACGGAAGGAGTGGATAGCGCTGCCCTCCGAGTGTGTTACGCCGCCCCCAACGGTGCGTGAGCAAGCAGTTTGAAAAGATGCGGTCGGCTGGCGTCACGTGGTTCGGAGGAAACACATGATAGTCTTCGGCTCTCCTGGCTGAATGGTAGTAGTAGCCTTAATGTGGGAGCCCCCTAGTGACGGGGAGGAATTGGACACGACTAAATTAGGGAGAAAATCTGGGAAAAATCAAAAAAAAATTAGTCCTGTTGCATTTGTCTTAGACCCATGAAAGAGGTGTCAAATTGTGCGGGTTATTCGGCAGTGGGGGGCTATAACTATTTTTTTTTTTTATGGATGAAAAAAAAATCCCTTAGACTTACCATTGAGACAAACTTTGACGGATTCTAGCGCATATCAAGAATTTTGTAGAAATATAAAATTAACCACGTTTACAGAAGCTTGCAAGCTGTGCCAGAATATACCTCCCAAGATGGTATAAGTTGTACCCCTGGGGTGCAACAGGTGCCCAAATTTGCCCCACTGACATATTATGTTGAAGATATCTGCGCTCTGCACCAGCTGACTCATCCCTGAACTGAACTGGACTTTGTGTTAATTTAAATAACTTCTGTTATATCGAACTTTCATCTGCATAACACACATGATGTTATACAATTTCTGTTATCTGTTATCACCCAGATGAGGATGGGTTCCCTGTTGAGTCTGGTTCCTCTCAAGGTTTCTTCCTATTGCCATCTCAGGGAGTTTTTCCTTGCCACTGTCGCCGTCACCCTTGGCTTGCTCATCAGGGACAATCTCATTATCTAGACACATTTTTCTTAAACATATATATGTTTCCATAAGTCTTCTTTTCATTTTCTTTTAATTTCTGTGAAGCTGCTTTGAGACAATGACCATTGTTAAAAGCGCTATAGAAATAAAATTGAATTGAATTGAATTGAATATTCCCCATTGAAACAGGAAGTGCTCACAGTTGCGTTCCCTGCTATGGTAACTTCCATAGGAACTTTAAAACTGACCTTAACTGTGGATCCCATTGTCATAGAGACATGGAGTGGGCTAATTTTACTTTTAGGTTACCAATGGTCTTTCAGGATCATTGTGAAGCTGTCAAGCCACGTCCAAGCAACCACTTTAGAGCACCTTAGCAACTGATCCCAACTGTTATTATAAAAAGCCCAGAGGCCTGAGTTTTGCCATGGAAAGGACCTCTCACATTTTCTTGAGAAAAATTATCTCACTAGTTATAATTATTATTCATTAATTCATTTATCTAAT
>JAAGKR010010139.1:0-23890 GCA_011419295.1 Clarias macrocephalus
GTCCAGTCCAGTCCAGTGTCTGTCTCTCCTGTCCAGTCCAGTCCAGTCCAGTGTCTGTCTCTCCTCTCCTGTCCAGTCCAGTCCAGTGTCTGTCTCTCCTGTCCAGTCCAGTCCAGTGTCTGTCTCTCCTGTCCAGTCCAGTCCAGTGTCTGTCTCTCCTGTCCAGTCCAGTCCAGTGTCTGTCTCTCCAGTCCAGTCCAGTCCAGTGTCTGTCTCTCCAGTCCAGTCCAGTGTCTGTCTGTCTGTCCAGGCCAGTCCAGTGTCTGTCTGTCTGTCCTGGCCAGTCCAGTGTCTGTCTGTCTGTCCAGGCCTGTCCAGTGTCTCTGTCTGTCCAGGCCTGTCCAGTGTCTGTCTGTCTCCTGGCCTGTCCAGTGTCTGTCTGTCTGTCCAGGCCTGTCCAGTGTCTGTCTGTCTGTCCAGGCCTGTCCAGTGTCTGTCTGTCTCTTGTTCCCCTATGTGTCCTTATAGTTAGCTCCAGCTCCATGTTTCCTCATCCCTAGTTCCCTGTGTCAGATCCTGGTTCCCTCTGTTCAATTCCTGTGTTTGCCCCTGAGCCCTAGTTTGAGTTTATTGTTTTGGTTACTTTGTTGGTTTGTGTCCGAGTTTTGTTAATAAAGACACTGTTTGCACACCCCTCTGCGTTCATGCCTACCATATATGCCCACGGCAACACCATCACCTGGTCCAGCCAGTACCACCAGCTAGACCCATGACAATGTGCAAGTCAAGTCACGAGTCATAAAGCCTAAGTTGCACGTTAACTCTAAATCCCAAAATCACGAGTAGAATATTTGAGTAATGTGTTACTTATAAAGATATTGCTATCTTATCATAGAACTATGATTGCTGGGACCAGAAGTTTCTGGTTCGCCTTTATGAGTAATTTAAAATATGTTATTATAAGAATATAATTTCTTGTAAGTAATGAGAAATTTACTTATAACATGCTGTGACATGCTTGCGTTAACATTGTTGAACGCCTTTTGCTTTACACACAAATTCGGTTTAATGACAAACATCATGTGAGAATAAGTAAAGAAGGACACTTAAAAAAAAAAATCATGTTGACATTAAATTTAAATTATGGGGCGTTTATGTTTGCATGTGTGTGTAAAGCTGAGCCATCAGCGCAGACAAAGGCGCAAAGAAACAAGATTTTGCTCATAAGGACTAGGAAACAATGACATCTAGACCTGACTGAATATATATCTTTATAAATGTATAAAGGGAATTGCAAATGCTCCTGAATTAGGATGTTAGCAAGAGCGGTTATAAAGTTACACAAACATTTACCTTTCATTAATTGTATTTGTTCCTGCATCTTTGAGTTATTTCTGTGCCAGTAATGGTGATTATACTGTTTAACTAATGAAAATTGAGGTTTTCAAACACCTTTCCTTCAGTTCTGTTTTTCATAATGATTTTTTTGTGTCTCAACATAGACATTCAGGTCTCAAACATCCACATAAACCAAACACCTGCAAAAAGCCAGTAAGAACTCAACTCAGTTCACAAACACACCACACCACACCAACTACTGTTACACAAAATGTTCTTAAATATTTGAATTTTTTATAATCTAAGCATTTTGGTTTCATTTACATGATTTTAACTTTTTTACTGGAAACTCTAAGCAATAATATAAACAAATAAGTGTTTTATAAATATTATTATTAATTATGTAAAGAAATTAGTTTACTTTGATGCATGGAAGCTACAGAAAGTAAAATAATGATTTCTTTTCACAACTTTCTTGTCTCAAAATGTGTACATACAGTCTCACTATTTATTTATTTATTTATTTACATATTTATTATTTTATAATTGAAAAAGATATCTTATCATTTTGAAGCATAATGAGCTGTTGTATGAGTTTAATGAGTATAGCAAACTTTAGCTTTTTAGGAAGGTAACTAACAGGTTCTATATGAGCTAAAATAGGAATTATGTTCCAGCTTAAACAGAATGGTATAGTCCAAGTAAGAATTCAAAATTTAAGTCACTATTTAAACAGCTATTTATTTTTCTGCCATAAATAATAGGGAAAATTAACTTTTTTTCTAGCTGGTAAAGTTTGCATGTGCTTCTTGACTTAATCATTAAATGTGTAAATTATAAAAATCTAAATTGTCATTACTATAATTAAGCACTTATAGCAGATTTACTGCTACAGTCAAACCTCGGATTGCAAGTAACGCAGTTTGCAAGGTTTTCACAAGACGAGCAAAAAATGTAAATACATTTTGACTTGAAAAACAAGCAAGTGGCTTGGTTTACAAGTACCGTGTGTTATGTAGCACGCATGCGCTTCTTGTTTTGACATTAAGCATCACGTGCCATTGGTCACATAACTGAGCCAATGGTTTTTCTCTCTCTTGTGAAAAATTGTGGGTAATCATCTCCCCTGCTCGGTTGTAGCGCACGTCTCTTACTGGTATAATCAACATCTGTGCACGCATGTACTATTTAATATAACACTGTGACCATGTGTGTGCGTGTAAAGCCTCTTTTATTTTTGTTTGCATGTGTGTGTGTACAGTGCGCGTATTGTTTATTATAACACACGTATGTGCGCGCGTGTAAAGCAAAAGAAAGTCTCATTAGACAGATTAAAGATCCATTTTCTCTCTCTCTCTGTGTTAGCCTGCACTGATTCTGTTGTGTGCATGGTATCATTAGACACCATATCCCTTCACACACACCCCTAATCCTCTTGCCTTCACACACATCCCTCCTCCTCTTGCCTCCTCTCTCATACACACACACATTCTAACAAAGACACTTCTAATTTGTTTTATTTTTTAAACTTTACAGCAGTGAGTCCGTTAGTGTGTGCACTCACTCGAGTGGCAGAGATATTTCTTGTTAATTTTTCTGATGAGGCAGTGTTTCTGTTAATGTGGGCATGTGTGTGTGTGAAAGGCGTGCCGCACAGTAGTTCCCCCCCATCTCAAATAAGAGAGGCGTAAAGGTTACTGTGTAAGATGAGAAGACGGAGAGCATCTGCACAAACACACACACACAGCTCGCACACATACACGGCGCATACACACACAAACACACACATACACAGCGCTTGTGCACACATACACAGCACATGCGCACACAAATATTAACTTGCATGGTTAACTGCAGGTTAATTTGTTGTATTTTTACTTTATATTTGGTATTAATTATTTATATGTATTTGGGGGGGGTTATGACGAATGATCTGACTTTTCATTATTTCTTATGGGGAAATTTGCTTTGATTTACAAGTGTTCTGCTATATGAGCACACTTCTAGAATGAATTATGCTCGCAATCCAAGGTTCCACTGTATTTGTTAATTTTTGGTCTTGGCACAACTATAAGTGATAATTTGTCTCATCACAGTGATGCAGGTGCCCTACAAAGAGCAAGTAAAAAATAAAACACAAACACCTCACAGTTACTATTATACGGAACTAAAAAACTAGAAAAGCTAGTATTTTTATCCAGTGTCTGATGATGAGATTACAGAGTACAGTCAATAATGTAATTCTTCATCATTTTGTATGTTAACACTGCTTTCCTATTATGTATTGTGTGTGTGTGTGTGTGTGTGTGTGTGTGTGTGTGTGTGTGTGTGTGTGTGTGTTTTGGCTTCATTTCTTTTAAAGGAATAATGGGACAGTGAAAAAAGTAATATTTTGTTGTCCATGACCATCACGTAAGCATTTTGCTGTGTGTTTGTCTCAGTATAGAGTTGCTGTATAGTCAGAGTACAATAGCATTTAATAATATTATTGGTTTTTGGTTTGTGTGAATGCAGCATACAGTTTTGAAGCTCCTTGATGGAAAAAATCTGAAAGGCATGATTTACTACTGAGTCAAAGTAAAAAATAATCTGCCAAAATGTAAAATATTTAAAGTATACTGTATACATACAAAAAAAATATTCAAGGGGAAATAAATAAGTTGCTCACTTTAAACATATTTAAGTATAACTTAAGCAGTACACAAATAAAAAGTAAAAGTTTTGAATTGAACAGTTTAAGTTAAAATTTATTTTCTGAATTTTAAAATCACATGTGGTCATATGCATGACAAGGGCTGCCAGGTACAAAAACTTTTTTTGTGTGTGTGTAAGGATTATTTTATTTAGCAGTCTATTGACCAGGCACAAACAGCTCTGTGTAATGTGAGTGCGTCTAAAGTTGTTTTGACTGTTACTAAACGGAATTAAGCAGAATGGCTTGAAACCAAGGGCACTGTGTTCTAACACCTAGAGGTTACATGCCTCTAAAACCACACACCCTTTTTATCTTGTACTGTTCCTATCCTGTATGCACCGTTTTGCTTTGATTGTCTATTTTTTTTCCAGTTTTTATTTTGCACTGTTCCTGTTGCAGTTTTACCCTGCATGCATGTTTTTTGGGGAAAAAATTATGAAACTCAAAAAAATTTGAATATCTTGCAAAAGTTCACTTATTTCAGTAATGCAACTTAAAAGCTTACACTAATATATAATATATATGAATATAATATAATATACTAAGCAAGATAGTTCAAGCTGTGATTATCATAATTGAGATGATTATGGCTTGCAGCTCAAGAAAACCCCAAATCCACTTTTTTAAAAAAACATAAAAGTTCAATTTATGGCATAAGAAGTAACTATGCATCAGTGTTTGCTGAAAATATTGTGCATTTTCTTTCCATTTCCAAAAGAGACTGTGTTAACATCTTTTCAATTAAAAATTAACCAAAATCTGTTATTCATCAAGGGGTGCATAAACTTTGGCATAAGACTGTATATTACTGATATGTTTTTTTTTTTTTTTTTGTGTGTGTGTTCCCTTGTACTTTTGTTCCAATAACAATTTTTGCTTAGTTTTACAGTTTCATCTGTATTCCCTTAATTTTAAAACTTTTATTCAGGTTTGAAGGAATTATTTTACGGGACAAAAGTGTGTGTGTGTGATGTTGGAGCCTGCCCAGGGCTGCCAGGTATGGTGGAAATTTGCCCATGTGACTTAGAACCGAGCAGTCAGTAATGTGCTCAATGAACATCTAGTTAAAATTCATTTATACCATATATACGGTGAAAATATTAAGTAATCCCATATTGCATATTAATTTTCAGTGTAGCTTTTCTAATTAATATCAATTGGTGCAGGTGTTTGTTTACAGTGAGCAAGTAACTTATTAGAAGCTTATTTTAAAGTAAATTATAAAATCTGCAACATACATATTTATAATATTGTTTTTACTCAACATTTTGATTTCCCTTTTGTTGCTGGTTAAACTTTAAGTAGATATCCAAGTAATGCAAAAGTTCCATTAAATTCTGTCCAGCAGTCAATTTTAGAAGCGGCCACAGTTTTACATATGTGCAGTATGCTGCCAAAATTTGCAGTTTATAATGTAGTGGTCGATTTAAGATGCACCCACAGTTTTGAGACATGCAAACCTTCCTTTCATTTTTATAGATATGATTGGTTGACATACAATGAGTAAAAATTTTTTTACCAGGGAATAGGGAAGTTGCAATGCAGAAGAATATGATTTATTCTTAACATACTGTACATTAATATTACTAACCTTATTTACTAACCTTATTAATAATATTAATATAATAATAATAATAATAATAATAATAATAATAATAATAAGTACTAACATTATATGATTGTATTGACTGATAAGAATGTTATAATGGTGCACACTAAAAAATGCTGGGTTGTTTTTACTACCCAAACTCTGGGTTGCCTCTGTTGCGTCATTTTTCTGGGTTATTTACAGTGTATTGGGTACTTTTTGTTTAACCCAGCTTGGGTTGGAACTGGGTTAGCTAGTGACAGCTAACATCACAGACACGAACGCCCCTCCCCCGAAGTTCACCGGTGTATTCAGTGGCTGTTTTAGCTTTGTGTCTTTTTTTGGTCTTCCTCCTCACGTATTTAAGAGGAAAATATAAGGTCTGTATACAAACTTTCACTCACCTATGACTGAATTTGTTCACTGTGTGAACTGTTACTGTTACCGTGTTAAGGTTACACTCAAACTTTCAGCCTGGTCTGTGCTATAGCATGCTAGTTTATCTGACACTGGCTGCTAGCTAGCCAAACCAAAGAACCCCACCTGTGTGTGAAAGAAACTGCAAAAATGTCTGAGCTTTTTAGCTTTCTTTGTAGAATGCTTGCAGGGTGTATGAAGATGGTGAAGTGATGAATTTTAGCTAGGTTGCTAGCGTTAGCAACCACATATATAAAAAGCTGAGCTGTTACAAAACACTAATCTTCTTACAAATATACATCTAGCCAACCCTCCCGATTTTTCTATAAATTTTTACTTTCTTTAATTTCTTTCTTTCTAAGGTTGGAACCAACACCGTGGAATATCTCCAGCAGGCTGAAGTGTCCAGACCGTACCCCTACATCCTGATGTTGGGAGATAATAACCAGCACTGCTCTCAGGCATTAGTGCTTCTCAGTAATAGTATCGTAATGATGTCGCTGTTTAACTTGTTTTGTATTATCTGATCTTGTGCTTTTGAAAAATAAATCTAAATATTTTTCTTCTATGATTTGTACAATTAATTGGGTGTTGTTTATTGCGTATGGTTTGCAAAACTTGAGTTTTTTTTTAGACCAGTATATCAAAGTAATCTAACTGTTTAGACATGTAAAACATAATAATAATAGTAATAACATATTTGCGAGGTAGAATTAAAACAGCATTATAGTTAAATATGACCTAGCATTTGGATTGAATATTTTACCCATCTTTCTGGGTTAAATAAATAACCCATTTTGCTGGGTTAAATTAACCCAGCATGTAGTTGGTCCAATATTTATCCAGCAGCTGGGTTAAAACAAAGCAGTTTGGGTTGTTTTTAACCCAGCATTTTTTAGGGTGTGTAAAGTTTAAGTTAGATATAAAAAAAAAAAAACACAGTAGATAGAGACATAGAGCTTGTAAAAAGAGGAATTGAATCCAAATGAGAAGTAGAATAACAGGAAATAATAAGTAATATAAAGATATATTTTGGCGAGCAAAGCAAATCCTCCCTGCTCAGGGTAAAAATTAGGACTAAAATGTCTGCTCAGAACTGCTCAGCTGAGCAAAAAACAGGAAAAGGTTCACAGACTAACTAAATTCCCTCTTTTAAGAAAAAGCATGTGGTGCTGTAATCACAGCAGAGAAGCAAAATCATATACAGGAAAAAGCATACCATTTAACAGAAAAGAACATACTATTAAGCAGGGGGAAAACATACTTATTTACATACACATACGCAGGAAAAAACATATGATTAAACAGGAAAAACATACACATACACAGGCCACTCCTGTTAACTCACACCGGAAAAAAACAACTATTGGACTGTATGTATAGGCAATAAAAAAAACATACATATATACAGGAATAAACATACTGTATGTAAACACAGGAAAAGAGCGAACATAAATGGTCCAACATGAAATAATAATTAGGGATTATTAAATTATAATAATTAGGGATATATAAATTATTATATATCTGAATATATGCTATAAATGCATAATAGAATTGGGCCAAAAGATGATCCAGGAGTAACAAAGTCCGCGTACCTAACGTATATAAAGATATGGCAAAAAAGAGAATAAACTTTTCGGGGCATTGGAATGTTTTAAACTATTTCCTGACCTGTTCAGATTTTTTTTTTTCTAACCTCTTGAGGTTTTGCATTTTGGATTTTGTCCTGGGGGTTAGAATGTGGTTGTTGCTATACAATAAAGATTTAGTTTTGCTTTTTCTCCCCCCAAAGTGTACATAGTAATTTGTGTCTTGGAAGTTTTTGAGTAATTTGTTGAATGTTAGGAGCAGCTACAGAGACGCTTGAAATTTTAAACTACTGATCATTATATACTGCACGAGGATAAAGATGTTCAGGACACTGCTATTGGGGAGCACTATATCAGATGTTTATGTTCTACACTTACAGAGTGACCCGCCTTTGTTTTTAGGTGATGTCTAGAACATACTGAAAGTGCTAGAGCAAAAAATACAGTCACAAATTTGGTTAACATATTGAAATAATAAGTTCATTTGAATCACATTGGGCGGCACGGTGGTGTAGTGGTTAGCACTGTCGCCTTGCACCGCCAGGGTCTGGGTTCGATCCCCGGCCAGGCTCGATTCCCGTCTCTGTGTGCATGGAGTTTGCATGTTCTCCCCGTGCTTGGTGGGTTTCCTCCGGGTACTCCGGTTTCCTCCCACAGTCCAAAGACATGTAGGTTAGGCTAATTGGCGTTCCCAAATTGCCCGTAGTGTGTGAATGAGCGAGTGTATGTGTGTGTGTCTGTACCCTGCGATGGATTGGAACCCTGTCCAGGGTGAACCCTGCCATGTGCCCTAAGTCTCCTGGGATAGGCTCCAGGCCCCCCATGACCCTGAATACAGGATTAAGCGGTATAGATGATGAGTGAGTGAGTGAGTGGATCACATTGGTATGTTCCATTGGTACGTTTCGATATGTGTGTGTGCGTCTCGCCAGCGTACCTTGTGCTTCAATGCGTTCAACAAAACTTGTTTGACTGTAGTACTCTCCAGATGCTTATTGTACTTTCAGGCATAAGGATTTATGCTTTGCGTTGTGTGATTCAAATCTATCTATAGATTTGTTTTTGTCTATTGACTTGTATCGAATTATACTTGTGTGTTTACACCGAATGTGTTGGAGTTTTAGTTTGGAGTTTACTACATTGCAAGTTCAAGTTTAATTTTAAGAAGCATTTCGATGCTTTGATTTAAATTATTCAATTACAATTAGATTAGTTCATTGTTAGATTAGTTTCGGTTAAAAGCAGTTTAGTTACTGTAGGGCGCCGTAAACGCTGAAGATTTCGGTTTTATTTTTATATTTTTTCTTTTCTGATAGTTAGTTTAGGAGTTAGTTATAAGGATTGTTTGTTTTGTTTATGTCTTTGTTTTGAGTGACATGCTTACTTTTTTTCTGTTCATACACATTTCACAATGTGAGTAAAGACTTTTGAAACACACTCCTGTTTAATTCGTCATCCTGATTCGTCATCATGATTAATATTGATTGTTAACTTGACATGACATGACAGTTTCACCACAACTTCAATAGAACTAATACTGTGAAGCTAAAATAAGTGGAACAACTTCAGGTAACTCGACAAATACTAATACTTGATTTGCAATGGCAGTCTTTATGGGCTGCTTATGTTAGGTTATATAGTTTACGTTTTTTTACACACTACATGCAAGGCACAGACAAGGCAATAAAATTATGAACCAGGGCAATAAAATTATTTCCCTATAACTGCTGCATACCACCTGTCGAAATGGCCATGATGATGGCGTTCTGTACGTCATTTTTGTCTCCTTATCACCCTGTTAATATTTTATTAACATTCAACACAAAATCCAAATTGAAAATGAAAATGAAAGATTTTGGCAGACTCCTTTATGTTTATATCTTTATTTGTATATACATACTTTTTGATTGAGTGATGTTTTTAAAGTCAAAATTCACATGTTGACTGAAAATTTTAGGTTAAAAAAAGTGTCTGTGTGTGTGTGTGCGTGTGTGTGTGTGTGTGTGTGTGTGTGTGATTGTGTTTTTTAATTTATATTTTTTATTCATATATAAAAGGGGTTGCATGGGCTGCTTGGATTTTATTTGGTTGGTTTTCATTCATTTACCAACATTTTATAAACTAGGCTACATTTAGGATAAACTGATTACCACAAGCAAGCAAGTCAAGTGTTCATGTTACTGTTCAGATGAGCTGTAGGCTAAAATAAGAGTAGATGTGGTTTAAAATACAGTAGGAACAAAATATTGTGATAGGCCAAGAGAAAAGATTAAAGTTATTCTCAGAAAGTAAAGACCAAGAGATTAAAAACAACAACAACACCAACAACAACAGGAAGTACAACAGGCTGGCTAGCACATGTCTTAAATGCAACAAGGAACAAGATTGTACATAATTCAATGAAGTGTGAAAAGATGGGTGGGAGAGTAAATAGAGAGAGAGAGAGAGAGAGAATGAAGCCAAAAAAAAAAAAAGAGGTTTAATTAAAGAGGGTGGATTTACACAAGCATTTTTATTAACATAGCTGAGACAGAGTACGCGTATCAGATATGAAGGTTTATATATTAGGACTGCTATCTGTCTTGTTCTTAGCCGCTTTAAGCAGCATGCTGCTTTGGCACTTCTCTACTTACAGGTGAGTGGCTGATCCTGTTTTTTCTTTTCTTTATTATTTCTTTTTCTCACAGAACTTCTAAGTTCATCCTTTCCCTGAACAGTAGGTAAACTGTTTTCCTAATCATTTTAAATGTGTGTTGCTTTAAAGTTATTGAACTCATTATAAACAGTATAGTAAAAAAATTGTAAAATAATGCAATTAGTGCACAATAATAGGTGGCATTAGTTCTTAGCGACTTTTTTTTTATTTTATATAATTTATCAGGAACTGCCATTTACATGTTGCTTCAACAGTAGGAATAGTATGCAAAAATTAACCAACATTCCATAGTTTGTAACTCATCACGTTCCCATAAAAAGGTCATAAACTCCATATTTCTTTGCAGTGATGGTCCTGTTTCCTCAGTAACTGTGGTATTGGTGGTAGCTGGTCTGTGTGGTCATGATGCATTTAGCATGTAACATGAAGCTATGAGTTCGTTTCTTTAGTAACTTTTGAGGTCTGAGAGCACAAGAGTACTTCAGTTTAAGTCTAGCATGAAATTTATCAACACAATTTAATATGGGTTCCATATTAGATTAAAGAGCATATACATATATAACTATGATATGGTCAGATGTTGTTATGATCCCTACACCCATACATTATTTCCATGCTATAGCATTCACTAGAAATTAATTGAATTGATTTGAAGAAGTAAAAAAATGAATGGTGGATGTATTTTAGCCAAGATGTATATAAAGATGTATTTGTCCTCAACTATAATTGTATAAATGGTTATGAATCTTTTATGTACCCTGTAAGCACGCCTGCCTTTAATTAAACAAACATTTAGAGTCTCACTACAAGCTGAAAGCAAACAGCTAAATTCCATGGAGATGTGTTGCTGTTGTTTTATATTTCATTATAAGAATATATATATATATATAATTTTTTTTCTTTCAGAAGTCCACTTGATGTTAAACAAAATTTCTCAGAAAGAAGGTGAGAGTGGAACACAGTTAGCAAACACTTTACACCATTACACGTTATACAAACACATTTTAAACACCCATTTTTTGTTCAATTTAAATTCTTTAAAATTTGATAGCTAAGGAATGTGCATAAACTGAAGAGAGAAATGGTTCTTAATAGTTTAATAAATTTAGGAATTTTAAAAATTACTTGTCAGCACGATGGTGTAGTGGTTAACACTATCGCGTAGCACCTCCAGGGTCTGAGTTCGATTCCTGGACAGCTTCGATTCCCGTCTCTGTGTGCATGGAGTTTGCATGTTCTCCCCGTGCTTGGTGGGTACTCCGGTTTCCTCCCACAGTCCAAAGACATGTAGGTTAAGTTAATTGGCATTCCCAAATTGGCCATAATGTGTGAATTAGTGTGTGTGTGTGTGTGTGTGTATGTGTGTGTATGTGTGTGTGCCCTGCAATGGATTGGCACCCTGTCCAGGGTGTACTCCGCCTTGTGCCCTAAGTCTCCTGGGATAGGCTCCAGGTCCCCTGTGACCCTGAATACAGGATTAAGTGGTATAGACGATGATAAAAATTACTTAATTTTAAGCTCATTTCCAAAATTCGGACATTCTTGACATCTGTGAAGTGGGGTAACATCAAATACAAATCAAATCTAAATGTAATGGTATATATACAGGTTGGGTGAATATTAACTTGTATATAGAACTTGTAGTATCACTGGAGAACCATCATCCTATTTTGCTCTTACTGTGCATGCATGGTTAGACCAGGTTCATGGTTTCCAGGACGTTGGCTGGGACAACAAGGACCTCATGAATGGCCTCCAAGAAGTCCAGATCTCACTCTATGTGATTTTTCTATGGGGCTATGCAAAGGAGGTGTACAGGACAAAGCTGCGAACACTGGAAGACTTAGCAATATCCAAAATGACTTCCTTCAGAAGACATGCATGCCAACCCCTGCCATTTGAGGAAACCGATTGACATCAACCGTGCCTTTGTTGAAATGTGAAGATTTGCTTTCATTTTCCAGTACATGTACAGGGTGGGCCATTTATATGGATACACCTTAATAGAATGGGAATGGTTGGTGATATTAACATCCTGTTTGTGGCACATTAGTATATGTGAGGGGGCAAACTTTTCAAGATGGGTGGTGACCATGGTGGCCATTTGGAAGTCGGCCATCTTGGATCCAACTTTTGTTTTTTCAATAGGAAGAGGGTCATGTGACACATCAAACTTATTGGGAATTTCACAAAGAAACAATGGTGTGCTTGGTTTTAACGAAACTTTATTTTTTCATGAGTTATTTACAAGTTTCTGACCACTTATAAAATGTGTTCAGGTCTCCCAATCTGACCCCCTTAGACTTTTATCTTTGGGGTCATCTAAAGGCAATTGTCTATGGTGTGAAGATACGAGATGTGCAGCACCTGAAACTACAGATTCTGGAAGCCCTTGCTGGCATTTCTCCTGCGGTGTTGCTATCAGTGTGTGAAGAGTGGGAGAAGAGGGTTGCATTGACAATCCATCACAATGGGCAGCACATTGAACACATCTTGAAAAGTTTGCCCCCTCACATATACTAATGTGCCACAAACAGGACGTTAATATCACCAACCATTCCCATTTTATTAAGGTGTATCCATATAAGCGGCCCACCCTGTATAATTTGTTTCGAGAATTCTGTATTAAAAATATGGACTTTATTACCAATTTTTAATGCCTAATTACTTTCCACCCAACCTGTACAAGGTCAAAATCACTCTAATTTTAGCACACCACATATGTATGCTTTGCGCTTAATACTACCAGTTTCTCTGAGTCTTTAATCTATAGTCTTGGCATACCTTTTGATTACCAATTGATTCTGTTTTTGTCTCCTCACAGTGATGAAGTTGCTATCTATATAGCAAAACTTAAAGAAAATCCTGTAAACAGCAAGTAAGAATGCCACACTGTTCATAGAAACATTACACAAGCTGATATTATACAGTAAAGCTAAAGTTCAAGCAAGCTAAAACTTGTCACTGCCTATTGTGTGTGTGTGTTCCAGGGAACGTGGCATTATTGACAAACTATTAGCAAATTACAGTCAAACGTGGGTAAAGCAGGACAAGAACTTTAAATCATTTAGGTAACAACCACACAGAACATAACCTATACTGTAGCAACACAACAAGAATGATAAACAAAACCTATGTGTGAATAAGTGACAAACGGTTGCAGAAAGTACTGAGAACAAATAAATGAAAGTGCAAAGAATTGTCCAAAACACACACAAGAATCTAGGTGGAGCAGTGCATTTGGAGATTAACGCTGCTTTTGAAGTAACCATTGCATTTTAGTTGCTTAAATGGTACTGTTTTTCACCATTAGCTCATGCAAAGCTAAATTACTTTGGTAATTTACTGAAATATTAAACTGCCTTACAATTTTAAAAGTTAGCTGAGTGTTATTTAAAAAATACTTGTACTTTCAGTTCATTTATCCTATTTTGTATTGCCAGTGATTGGTTTACTACAACACCATTTTTTTATTATTATTATTTAAAAACATTTATTATGAATTCACTTAAAAGAACTTATTGAGTTTAAATAATGCAGTAACACAATTTGTGCCAATTAGTGCCAACCCTAAATGTATTGTAGTTGGTAGCAGGAACATTCTTGCTAAAGTTACTCCACTTACTGTAAATTACTTATGCATGGGATATTACTTGACCAGGTTACTGTCACAGGGTACTGTTTGCGGGACGAAGGAAAGACATAGTAGCAGAGGTAATGTGGGCAAACGTATTTTAATGAGACAAAAACAGGGAAGAAAAGGAACAGAACATGAACATAAACCAGGGATAAACTAAACATGGAGCTACACAGACTAGGGGTTATATACAGACAGGCTAGGAGACAGACAAAGGCAAGGAGAACACAGAGCCAAGGAGAACACAGAGCGAGAAGAACAACAAACCAGAACAAACAGTTAACCAAAATGAACAGATGCAAGACAAGGACAAACTGAACACAAGAACATTTATAACCAAACTAATGAGCAACCTCGGTTCAGGTGTACGCCACATCACCTGACCGAGGTGCATTCTGGGGATTGAAGTCCAACATAAACTACAAATGAAAACAAAAGAAAACCAAAATGGAGTCTGTGGGCGCTTTGGCGCCCTCTAGTGGTACCCCCTGACAGTTACAAAGATCAAATTATTGGGAGTACAACTTTATCATTTACTGTATTGGCCTGAGTATATAAATTTGATAGTTTTTGTGATGGGTAAGGGCATTGCCGTTTCTTTATTGAAATGTTGTGCCAATGTTCCTCCTGCTACACTGTAAACCCAATTAAGTTGGCAAAAATCAAAATATTTGAGGTAATCAGTTACATGAAATTTTTTAAGTTTCCAATTTTAAGTAAACAGAACTATGAATTTTTGAGTTTGTTGAACTTGTTGCAAATCAAATAAATTGTTGCTGCTGTCACCACAGCAGACAATCCGGCCTGGGAGTCGAACCCGGGCCTTTTGCATGGCAGGCGAAACATCTACAGTACCACTGAGCCACCAGTGCTCTATAGATTTTACGTTGGTGGTTACTGTTACCTAAGTACAGTGGAACCTCGGATTGCGAGTAACGTGGTTTATGAGTGGTCCGCAAACCGAGCAAAGATTTTTAATACATTTTTATTCGGAAACCAAGCAAGTATTAGTTTACGAGCGCTGAGTATCATGTATCACGCATGCGACTCTTATTTTGACACCGAGCGTTACTCTCTTACCGCCCCCCCTCCCCCCCCCCCATGGCTTCGCAAACACACAGAAACTCTGCTTGTCTCTTATGCGTGTGCGCGCGTAATTTGACACCGACACACACACGCACAGACGCTCTCTCGCCTTTTCACCCCCTCCCCGGCTTCACAAACACACAGAAACTCTGCTCTGTCGCGATTCTTTTCAAAGGTAATGTGCTGGTTCATTTGTTTAGTTTTTTTTTACTTTCCAGCAGTGATTCCTTTAGTATGCTCTCACACCAGGTTAGAGAGATTTCTTTTCTTCCCTTTAAAACGTTTTTTCTGTTTTTCTGATTCCTTTAGTATGCGCTCATGCCAGTGTCAAAGACTTTTTTCCCCTGTTAAAACGGTGTTTCCGTGTTCATGTGTGTCCGTTTGTTGTGAAACTTAAAAAGTGATTCCGTTAATATGCGCTCATGTCAGTCTCAGAGAGATTTATTTTTTTCCTGTTTAAACGGTGTTTCCGTTGTGTGTGTGTGTTTGTTGTGAATCTTAAAAAGCGAGGTGGATTAGAGGGAGGAGGAGTGTTACTGTATAAAACGAGGCGAGGGAAGGGGCTAATTCCACACAAACACGGCGCCTGCGCGCACCAACGGAAACACTTATCTGTCAGGATTTATTTGTACTTTTTTTTAAAGGTAAAGTGCAGATTAATTTGTTTTATTTTCATTTGATAGATTATATTAATTATTTTTATGTATTTATTTTTTGGGGCTGTGGAACGAATAATTAGAGTTTCCATTATTTCTTATGGGAAATGATGATTTGGTTTACGAGTGTTTTGGAACACAAGCCCACTTCCGGGACGAATTATGCTCGTAATCCAAGGTTCCACTGTACTTAAGATTACCTAAACTATCAAATTTTTTCAGCTAACTTGAAAAGTGTCTTTTCTACAAACTCATAATTACCAAAAAGTTATGAATACTCTAAAAGGTCTATTAATTTGACCTAACTGCAATTATTTAGGTTAACAGTACTCAACGTGTTTAATTACTTTGAGCATTAGGGTTTACAGTGTACTGTATCATGAATGCTACTTCTAAGTATTGCTCAGAAGTTTGGTCTAGTGCTGCTGAAAAACATCTAAAGACAGATTAGCACAGAATACATGTAGATCTGCTAGTTTAGTCTAACTAAGTAAACTGTCCTCATCATGCAAACATAAGTGAGATGCATAATCAATCTCAGAGCACATAGCCGCATTTTGCGTTAACCTATTGCTTTTACCATTGGTATACTGTACTGCTTACTGTAATGTATAAAGTAACCTCTGATGATCTGATCGTTACATTCCCACAATTTTTATAAAGCAACCAGTCCACTAAATCTGCTTCCTACTAATGATTAAAAGTAGATTTGATTTTCAAAGTATATAAAATATACAAAAATAATATAGTTCTCTCCTTTTCCCGCATATGCCATGTATGCTTGCGGCCCATCCTCAGTTAAGAACAGTGGGGAATCCGACATAAGACATGCATACAGTAAATAGCCTATTAACTCCATAGTATGACAAATGACAAATTGTGTTACTGCATTATTTAAACTGAATGGCTGCTTTTAAATGAAATGGGAAAAATAAACTAAAAGAGCATGTATTCTTTTTTACTGAAGTATTGTTCACTCCTCATTAAAAAAAAAATCATCACGAATTACTGCATTTTCTCCAGGTCATTGCTTGATAGCAGCTGCAATGCTATTCCCAATGCTGCGGTTACACAGGACAACTCACCTGTGGGAACAAATATTACATTTGATGGAGAGCAAACAAGGATACAGGTGGTGACACCAGACCTGTTCAATTTATTTCCCTTGGTATGGTATTATTGAAATAAGTTATACACTTAAATGACAGTATATGATTGTAGAAAGTATAAATGTGTGAACATGTGTTTAGGAGAACCCATTCAAAGGAGCACCATGGCACTCATGTGCTGTGGTGGGCAATGGAGGCATCTTAGCCAACAGCAGCTGTGGAAAACAAATCAACTCTGCTACTTATGTCATCAGGTCTGATGCTGTTCCTTTTATTCAATTAAAGAAGGTACAATGTTTTAATGTTTTTGTAACTGTACACACTGTTATATTTAGAGAAAAACAAGCAGAACTGCATTCTAGCAGCAAAATCATAACCCTGTTGAATGGAGTAAAATGGTGTAGGGCAGTGCTGTTACTGTATGTCAGGGGATGTACAGTCAAAAGAGAGTAAGGGAAGAAATTTTCAATTTTCAACTTACATTATATCATCACTTACGTTATATCAGCTATAAAGTGCTGACACTGGAAAATCCTTATCTATCTTATCTATAAATGCTAAACAAATATCTTCTTATTGGAAGCTTCACCATATTTATAATTATATAATTAATGTTGAGTTTTCATTATGCCTGCCATACAAATCACTTTGAATTTAAACCAGTGATTTGAATTACAGTGAGCACAAATGTGCTGAGCTGCTGTTGTAAAATCTTCATCATCTACTTCATCAGAATGAAAACAAATCAATGGTGCATCCAGAGCCAAATTTTTGCATGTAACAATCTAATCACAAGACCGAAATCACACTTTATGTAAAAAAAGATAAATTCATAAAAGATACCAAGGATATACAGACAACTAAAATCAGCAAATTAATTGACTAAATAATCGAAAACATGAATTTTGACCAACTTAGCAAATTTAAATCTCTCCGACAGTCTCATTGTATTTCATTTACGTTTTGTTTTTCAGGTGTAATCTTCCTCCAGTGAGCAATGGACATGAGAAAGACACAGGAACTAAAACAAACATTGTAACAGCCAACCCTACTATCCTCTTTAGAAGGTGATTCTGGGTTGTAAATGCAGTTGTATGTGTGTGTTTGTGGTAGATTCATTATTTGCTTGGTGGGAATGTACATGTTTAACATGCTAATTTGTGCTACTGGTTTTAATTAATAATATCTCTTATTTACCTCTGATAAACCGATAATCCGTTGGTGGAGCTTTTTTATTCATAGTAAAACTCCAGTATTACTGCTGTCAAACTTTTAGCAGCTCCAATCTGAGATGCTTTTCTTCTTTTAAAGGAAAACCATATAACAGAACAAGTCCAAGAGAAATTAAAGAAAATATAAACCGACGAAACACAGTATTGGTGCTGGTTTAATTATTATTATTTTGTTGTCATACATGTAGTACAGAAAATGTGTGTGCCAAAGAAGCTACTTCTGAAGTTCATGCAACAAGGACGTGACCAATATTGCTTCCCTAAAAATTTTAAGCTGCTAACGTCAGTTGTTTTGGAGAGATTATTTTATATGTGCTCCAAAAATGTCTTGCTTCAAACAATAATAATTTACAATGGAAATTATTGATATTTATTCATGAGCATTGGTACTAAAATTGGTGTAAGCTTCACAAAGCATATGACCTGTAAGAATTGTTGCTTATATTTATTTGCGACATCTAAATTTCAGAGTTTCATCTGAAACACAATTAAAATCATTGAAAGATTTGAATTAAAAAAGTTACAAGCACTACACCAAGGCACCACCTGGACAATTTTTAGCACCATTACCTTGTTTTGGCCGAAATTATTATAACTTGTATCTATGCTGGTGGTTAACAAAATTGGTGTTACATTGCAAAAACTGGCTCTTATATAAGTTATTCACAAAATATTTCAGTACTGCATTAAACCTGCATAAAATTTCTTCTTTTTCCATCGAATCCTCTGCAGGTACCAATCCCTAACTGAGCGCCGACGGCCATTTGTGGAGGACATACAGTTGTATGGGAACGCTCTAATCTTCCTGCCTGCTTTCTCATTTGGGATGAACACAGCTGTATCCCTGCGTGCCCTCTATTCACTGGAAGACCACAGTATCAGCGGCCCACGGGTTGTCTTTTTAAACCCAAGTTACCTGAAAAACCTGGCAGACTTTTGGCGTGGCCAGGGACTTCGTGAAAGACGCCTCAGTACTGGTATCATAATGGCCAGCTTGGCAATAGAGCTCTGCAATAATGTCCATTTGTACGGCTTCTGGCCCTTTGAATCACACCCGTACACTTACCAGCAGCTCAGCAACCATTATTATGATAACCAACCAGTAAACAAAGGAATGCATTCAATGTCATCTGAATTTGAAGCCTTGTTGAACCTCCATAACAAGGGTGTGATCCATCTGCACCTAGGGAAGTGCACAAATTAAAGTATACTTTATGGCCAAAAGTTAGTAGACATTTGACGTCTACATATATATATATATATATTTTTTTAACATTCCATGTTTGCTGTTATTTAGTGAGATCATAGAACTTAAGAGAAGTAAGGAGACTTAAGACTTAAGCAGAATACAAAAAACACATATAGCAAAATGTATGATTTCTGTTATAGTAAAAGTTAATACTCTTAAAATGCTGCTTGTCGAGTCAGTGAAATTAGTGGACCAGAATTAACTGCTGTATAAAATGTTAAGAAACATAACTTTTTCTGTGAAAGGTTACTAAATAAAGTTTTAGTGGATTGCAGATAGAAACTGCAAATCAAAATGTTCTTGAGTTGTTGTTATTGTTTGGTCCAACAGTTACACCTACAGTATGACTCATGGTTTTTCATTAGTTTACACCACTGTCAAGCTATCCCCACATTTTAAGCACATCTGGCCTAATCAGAATAACCTAATAATGGGAAGCATGTATGTCTCACTGTAAAGATTTTATACTAAGATCGGGGATTAATTCTGTTTCTCACAAAACATTGGGAAAAACTGTTTGCTGAGAGAGCCAGTATTAATTTTATCCACTGTTTACTGAAGATGACAATGTAAAACAATGAAAAAAGAAAATAAAACACTTCCATTGCCTGGATTTCCAGGTATCAGAAACCAAATGTGATAATTATGTAGTTATTAAATAGGACATCGGTGACCTCTTAAACTTTTAGGAAAAAAGTGGTTTATTTGCTCAGCTTTATTGTATAATTCCTGAGAATGTTTTAGTTTAGACCACTTTCTGGTAGGAAAAGACTCTATTGTATGGTTTTACATAGAACATTTTTCTCAAGGGCTCCTCCAGAGTGAGAGCCAAAGTAGGATAAAGGGTTAGATGTGACCTGAATTTTTAAGACTGTATGCTTTAAGTCTCATATCTTGCATAAGATTGTTATTGATATTATATACTATATGTAATATTATATAATAATAATTTATTATAATTTTATAATATTTATAATATTAAATATATAAATATTTATATTATATATTATATAGTTTCTTATTTCAGCTTACTTAGAGTGTAAATAACATTGTATCCACAACAAGACAAAGTATTAATTAAATTAATTTGAAGATTTTTTTCCCCCTGCACGAGTTACCTCAATGTGCTTAAATTCAAATATTACAAATATCTTAGTAAGAAAATGACACATTCACTATGAAACAGAAATGGGCCAATACTTTTGAAAGTGAATATTACTAAATGTACCATACTGATAATTGTGAAATGCAAAAAAAAATTATTATGTGGTGTAATTTAATGCAAATTGACTGGTGATGGGTTGCTGCTCTTCTGCTGAATGCACATTCTTTTCATTTTCCTTAAGATAAATACAAAGGTTTACAAAAAAGGATACAAATTCAAACAAAGAAGGGTGATGTGATTGTATTTTGTTTTGAATTAAAATTTATGAAGTTTTAACTCACCCTTAACTCACCACTTTAACTCATACAGTTCAGATTTTTTTTATTGCAAATAAATTATATTATGAAATACAGCGGAATATTGTGACCAAATGACTTTATTTCATTATTAAAATAAATAATTATTATGTTAAATAATTACATGTTAAAGTGGCATACTTCTCTGCCTAACTTTAAGGGGGCGGCGCCCCTGCGCCCCGTATTGACCGGCCGCCACTGGTAACAGCACAGTTTTGCTTAAAACATTGCAATGCACACAACATTATTGGTGACATATCAGAGTTTAAAAGAGGTCAAATTGCTGGCGTGTGTCTCGCTGGCGCATTTGTAACCAAGACAGCACAACTTTGTGATGTATCAAGAGCCACAGTATCCAGGGTAATGTCAGCATACCAACATGAAGAATGAACCAACATGGCCTGTCTGCTATAGCCAAATCTTTGGCCCTCGTGCCAATGCCAAACTTCGGTTTAAATTTTGCCAACAGTGAAAATCTTTGGCTGTGGACAATGGAAAACCTCTATTGTTCTCTGATGAGTCCAACTTCACTGTCTTTCCCACATCCTGGACAGTCACTGTGTGAAGAAGCTCCAAAGAAGCGTACCACCCAGACTGTTGCATGTTCAGAGTGAAGCATGGTGGGAGGATCAGTGATGGTTTGGGCTGCAATTTCATAGCATTCCCGAGGCCCAATACTTGTGCTAGATGGGCGCGTCATTGCCAAGGACTACCGAACCATTCTGGGGGACCATGTGCACTCAGTGGTTCAAACATTGTATTCTGAAGGCGGTTCTGTGTTTCAGAATGATAATGCACCAATACACACAGCAAGACCGGTGACAGTGTGGTTTGATGATCATGAAAGTGAAGTTGAACATCTCCCATGACCTGCACAGTCACCAGATCTAAATATTATTGGGCCACTTTGGGTTGTTTTGGAGGAGCGAGTCAGGAAACGTTTTCCTCCACCAGCATCACGTATTGAGTCGGCCACTATTCTCTAAGAAGGATGGCTCAAAATCCCTCTGGCCACTGTGCAGGACTTGCATATGTCATTCCCAAGACAAAATGATGGCCCTACCCCTGTAAGTATTCTACATTAATCACATGTAAAGTGAAGTTGGGGGTAACCGTTTACCTCTTTTGCTTTAAATTGAAATTGACATCACAATAAACTTGCTGTGTTCACTTTGGCCTTGATAAAACACAGTGCACCAAATAAGCCAGAGAGATACACAGTATTTACAATATATGAAGAGTAATTTATTAAAACCTTTTTCCTGATTTGTAAGCTATAATCATCAAACTCAAAACACAAAAAGGTTTGAAATAGTTCACGTCACATGTAACAAATATAGGATATTTGAGGGTGACACTTTTAAATTAAATTATGAAAGAAAACGAGCTGCTTCAATGATATAAACTTTTTTTGAGATGTACAATATCTCTATCTATCTGTTTATCTATCTTTCTCTCTCCCTCTACAATCATATTATACAGTCTTGTGCAAAAGTTTAGGCACCCAGATTTGGGTGATTTTTTAAAATTGAAAACACGTCAACATAGTCTTAATTGGAAATGGAAAAATACACAGTTACTTTTTATGTCATACATTTAACAAAGATAAAAAATTAAACATTATTGTGGCACTATGCAAAAGTTTGGGCACCCTACATAATCAGTACTTAGTAACACCTCCTCTGGCAGATATCACAGCTTGCAAACACTTTTTATAGCCAGCTAAAAGTCTTTCAGTTCTTTTACTTGGGATTTTATCCCATTCTTCCTTGCAAAAGGCTTCTAGTTCTGCAATATTCTTTGGTCGTCTTGCATGCACAGCTCTTTTAAGATCTACCCACAAATTTGCAATGATGTTTAAATCAGGGGACTGTGATGCCCATTCCAAAACCTTCAGCTTGCGTCTCTTGAGGTATTCCATAGTAGATTTAGAGGTATGTTCAGGATCATTGTCCTGTTGTAGAAGCCATCCTCTTTTCAGAGGATTTTCAAATCAGTATTTTTAAGTAAATATTTTTATATGCACACAAAGGACCTCAGGCTTTTTATAATAATAATTCTCATGCTTTTTTGCTGATACAGTGGAACCTCGGATTGCGAGTAACGTGGTTTACGAGTGTTCCGCAAACCGAGCAAAGATTTTAAATAATTTTTTATTCGGAAACTGAGCAAGTATTAGTTTACGAGCGCCGAGTATCATGCTTCACACATGCGACTCTTATTTTGACACCGACCGTCACTCTATCACCTTCCCCCCCCCCCCTCCCGCTCCCTCCTTCCCCCCACGGCTTCAAACACAGAAACTCTGCTTGTGCGTGCGCAATTTGACACTGAAACACACACACACGCACAGACGCTCTCTCCCCTTTTCACCCCTCCCGGCTTCACAAAGACACAGAAACTCTGCTCTGTCGCAATTCTTTTCAAAGGTAAGGTGCTGGTTCATTTGTTTTTGTTTTTTTTACTTTACAGCAGTGATTTCCGTAGTATGCGTTCACGCCAGGTCAGAGAGATTTCTTTTTTTCCTGTTAAAACGGTGTTTCCGTGTTTGTGTGTGCGCGTTTGTTGTGAAACTTCAGTGATTCCTTTAGTATGCGCTTGTACCAGTCTCGGTTTTTTTCCGTTAAACCGGTGTTTCCGCTGTGTTTATGCGCTTGGTGTGAAACTTAAAAATTGTGTCTGTTAATATACGCTCATGTCAGTCTCAGAGAGATTTCTTTTTTTTTCCTGTTAAAACGGTGTTTCTGTTGTGTGCGTGTGTTTGTTGTGAAACTGTTGTGAAAAAGCGAGGTGGGGAGAGGGAGGAGGAGTGTTACTGTGTAAAACGAGGCGAGGGAAGGGGCTAATTCCACACACATGGCGCGTGCGCGCACCAATGGAGACACTTATCTGTCAGGATTTATTTGTACTTTTTTTAAAGGTAAAGTGCAGATTAATTTGTTTTATTTTCATTTTATAGATTGTATTAATTATTTTTATGTATTTATTTTTGGGGGCTGTGGAACGAATAATTAGAGTTTTCATTATTTCTTATGGGAAATGATGATTTGGTTTAAGAGTGTTTTGGAATACGAGCCCACTTCCGGAACGAATTATGCTCGTAATCCAAGGTTCCACTGTACACATATGAGATGCGCGCACACATACTGTATAGTTCATGATGCTCAAAGTGCATTCCGATCGGCCTGAAGTACCCTGAACAATATACTTCACAGGGTGTTAAGCCATGTTAAG